>CAUYQV010084113.1:0-67826 GCA_963574575.1 Galagoides demidoff
ACAGGCGCCCGCCACAACGCCCGGCCATTTTTTGGTTGCAGTCATCATTGTTGTTTGGCGGGTCCGGGCTGGGGATTCGAACCCTCCACCTTAGGTGTACGTGGCTGGCGCCTTAGCCAATTGAGCCACAGGCGCCGAGCCAAGAAGAGATTTTTAAAAGAGGGAACTGTCTCACTGGGATGGGGGAGGAGATGATTTGTTCAGCAACAAGGGGTACCAATGTTGTACCTCTTTCCATCAGTCTCTTTATGCCCCACTGCCAAGGGAAGAAAGTGACAGAGTTCCCCAGTAAGTCTGAGCATGGAGTACAGAGTGGGCAGCTCTTTGCAGGAGTTGTCCGTGCATGATGCACAGACAAATGCAGAAAGAGTCTGGACCGGGGGAAGAGAAACCATTCCCTGTGGCCATGAGCCACCAAGGTAAGTGCACAGAAACCTCAGGGTTTCATGACAAGTGGCAGGTAGTGGAGGGAGGGCTATTGGTGAACATGTTCATTACTACGCAAAGGTGAAGCTGCCATCCTGAGCAGAAACTGGTGTTTGACTGGCCCAACAGCCTTCACCCTTCTCATTTCCTCTGCCCTCTTCCAATACAGGGGCCAAAAGTGTTAATGATATTTCCTCAGCTTCCACTGAAGCTAGGCGTGGCCACGATGTCACCAGGTGACACTAACCTTCAGACTTTATGTTCCGGGAAGAAATAAACTCCCTTTGAGTGTCTCTGAAACTTGAATGTGATTGAAATCACCTGGATGGCTTGTTAGAGTACAGATTGCTGGTTCTGATTCTGTAGTTGTGGGTAGAGCCTGAGAATTTTCTTTTCTTTCCTCTCTCTCGCTCCCTCTCTTTTTCTCTCTCTCTTTCTTTCTTTTCTTTCTTTCTTTCTCTCTCTCTCTCTCTCTTTCTGACAGAGTCTTGCTCTGATGCTTGGTAAAGTGCAATGGTATCATCACAGCTCACTGCAACCTCAAACTCTTGGGTTCAAATGATCCTCCTGCCTCAGCCTCCTGAGTAGCTGGCACTACAGGTATCTGCCATGATGGCTAATTTTTCTACTTTTAGTAGACAGGGTCTTGCTCTTGCTCAGGCTGATCTCAACTCCTGAGCCCAAACAACACTCCTGCATTGGCCTTCCAGCCACTGCACCTGGCAGAGTATTTTCATTTCTGACAAGTACCCAGGTGATGCTGATGCTGCTGGTCTGAGGACCAGACACTGAGAACCACTGGTTTAACTCACTGTAAGTCAGGACCACAATTATTTGCAGTGGAACACAATCCTCACTGATACCATGCCCTATCCAAGACCAGAGACAATGACAGGGAGACCTCAACAGATATCAGCAGGAAGGATGACCATGCCTGAAGATTTGACTGAATCTAATGAGGGTGAGGTCCAGAACTTAGATGCCCCAACCAGGAACCAGGGTGAAAAAGAAGAACTCCAACTTAACTGGCTCAACATGTATTGGTAAGATTAAGTTTTTAGCTCCAGGGAAAAATGGGGGCTTGGGATAGAAATTAACTTCTGCTAAAAAAAAAAAAGTAAAAATTCCTTGTACTCCTCTGAGAAAATAGCTTGAAAATTCACCCTTACATATTCAATAGGGTCTTCTTAATTTTGGGGAGGGAAAAAATGGAAGGCCCACAGGGAAGTATTAAATGAGTAATGTTCAACTTAATTTACTGTTTATGATTTTTAGATGAGTGAAAATTGACTGTAATTGGCAGCCTGAAGGAGGATGGTTTAAAAATTCATTAAAGCACATGCAGGTCAAATTCACAAAAGAGGTTGCAACAGAATCCTTCCTAAGTAGAATCTCAAAGTCCCAAGTCCATTGTATCCCTGTTTCAAACTATTTGATACAACAGAATGTTGGCATAATGAAATTATTTGTGCATTTTCTTCTGATGGGATTTGACCTGTATTATATGATACAATGTGTACCAACATGCTTTCTTAATTGAAAAACAAGACTTAGTGAAACATGATATAATGAAATGTCAAAGAAATGTAACCCATTTCCTCACACAGCATATGGATGTGCCAAGCAATGGTTGTAGGTGGGGTGTGGTGGGAAGGGTATGAAGGTGAAGGACATGAAGGCCTTAACTGGGTCAAAGAAGAGCGATTCCAGGCAAAGGGAAAAAGTCTTGAGGCAGGAGAGTCTGGGGAGAGGTTTCTGAAGGGATAGAGGGAGATAAAGAGGTGGTGAGGCCAGATGGCAGAGCCTGAGAGGCTTCATGGAGATGTGTGCTTTTGAGTTCTATGCTGGGAAGCCTTGCAAGGTTTTTTTTTTTTTTTAGAAGAGAGGAGGTACAATTCCAAGGCAGCAAGAGAAAGGAAATGTTAAGTCAGTTAGGGATGGAGAAAAAGCAAATACAAAGTGGCATATTGGGAAGTTGACTAAGAGAACACACAGTGGGTTGCTTGGTCTGGCCACTTGGGATTATGGCACAGAGAACGGCCCACCAAGGAGTGAGGGGGGAGAGCTCATATGCTGGCTCCTTCATACTTTCCGTCTCTCTTTGGTCAGAGCAGACCTCACAAGGTGAGAACTCCTGGCACTCTTGGGCTGTGTAAGCAGGGACCCCTCTGGGAGGCCACTGGAACAGCTCCAGCCTGTGTGCATAGCACTATTTCTGAGACTGGGAGTGGTGGGGAGCCAGCTTCCCTGGGCCCTGATGGACTGGCTGGGGAACTGGTTCCACTATAGCTCTCACTGTGTGAGTGGAACAGAGGCCATGCCTGAGAGGGTCCTCACCCCAGAAGAGGCAATCCCCTCTAGAGCTGTCTGTTTAGCAAGTGGCTTGGAAACACATAAGAAAGGACAATGTATAAACCTTCAGAAGTGTTTTATTTATTTATTTTTTGAGACAAAGTATCACTTTGTCATCCCCAGTAGAGTGCTGTGGCCTCATAGCTCACAGCAACCTCAAACTCCTGAGCTCAAGTAATTCTCTTGCCTCTACCTCCTGAGTAGCTGGGAGTATAGGCACCCATCACAATGCCCAGCTGTTTTTAGAGACGAGGGTGGGGGGGTGTCTCACTCTGGCTCAGGCTGGTCTTGAACCAGTGAGCTCAGGCAATCTACCTGCCTCAGCCTCCCAGAGTGCTAGGATTATATGTGAGCCACTGCACCCAGCCCCTTCTGAAGGGTTTTAAGCAGAGGTTTGGATAGGGGTTGAGCAGGTATGGGTGGTGTGCATGATGTGTAACACAATCAGATTTTTCTTTTTTTTTTGAAACAGAGTATCGGCCTGTTGCTCTGGCTAGGGTGCCATGGCATCAGCCTAGGTCACAGCAACCTCACTCTTGTGTTTAAGTGATCCTCCTGCCTCAGTGCCCTGAGTAGCTGGAACTATAGGCACCCACTACCACACTCGGCTAGTTTTTCTATAGTTAGTAGAGATGGGAATCTTACTCTTGCTCAGGCAGGTCTTGAACTTCGGAGCTCAAGCAATCCACCTGCGTCAGTCCCCCTGAGTGCTGGGATTACAGGGATGAGCCACCATGTCCAGCCCCAGATATGTATTCTGAAAAGATGATTCTGTTGTAGTTTCAAATGTGATCATATTGACAAGAGACTCCCTACCTGTCCCTGTTTGGACAGCTCTATTGGTTAGAACACAATTCCTTATAATGGCCTGTAATATCTTCGGATGCGTAAAGATAACACAGCATGGACCCAAATGCTTTCTGAAGGCTGAAGAGACCCTGGTCCTCCACCTGTTTCTAATTCGACTTTACCTGGTGTCCTCTCACCACCTGGTCTTTTCCCTCAGTGCCTGTTATAGTTTGGCCCCTGAAATGTGAAACTCAGCATGAACCCAGGACTGAAGTATGGTCTGACTGGACTGCGTGTATTACTTCTCTCATTCTAGAAGCTATGCTTTTAGTGTGAGCTAAGATTGTGCCATTTTTTTTGGCAGTCAGATCATGCTGTTGACCTGTGCTGAGATTCCTGACAATTCTACCTCCCCAGGCTTTTCATATAAACTATAACCACACACTGCTCTCTCTTCCCGCACCTGTGCCTTTTGGACCCAAGGGCAGACCCTTACATTTGTTCCAATTAAATTTTATCTTGTTAAACCCCAGTTCATCACTCTTTCCTGTCAAAAATGCCTGGAGCCCTTATTAGGTTTTCCAAAATATATGCTGTACTCCCACAAATTCCACCCATCATTCTACACACATTTGAATGCCTTTTCTGTGTCAGCTCTATTCTTGATGTTGAGGATTTAGAGATGTTTAAGATGCTGTCACTGACTTCAGAGAGCTCATGGACACATGAAAAGGCAAATATGATTCTGTGCATTGGGTGCAAGAAAAGATGCAGCGGGTTTTATGGAAGCAGGTGGAAGAGGTCCCTAATCTAGACCAGGATGAAGAATGGAGTACACCATTCCCCTGCAGAGATGGCATCTGCAATGAATCCTGCGTGAAACGGAGAGCAGAAGACGTAGAATGCATTAGGGCATTGCAGGAAGAGGGTAAAGCCTCAGAGGCAGGAGAGAGGGTGTTACATTAGAGAACCTGCAAGCACTTGGGGAATGGTGAGGCCAGAGCATGAAAGGCTGAGGACTTTGGACTTCATCCTTGGGCAACAGAGAACCAGCAAAAGGGCTTTATGCAGAGGAATGTTATATATAGATTTGAGTGGGCTGCATGTGGAGAGGACTGAGCACATGGCACACATGTAGAGGTGGAGAGGGCAGTGGAACTGCTGCATTGCTACTGGTGGGTGTTGATGGGGGTGGTGGTTAATGCAAGGTGGTGTGAATGGAGGGAAGTATATAAATCCTGGATTGAATGAATAACCTTGGTAATGTTTGGGAGGAAAGAGTGAAGGTTAATGCCTGCAGTCTTGGCCTTGACACCTGAGTACATTACAACAACAATCTTCATTTGGACAAGAAATTAAGAAGAGAAATAGATTTCAGTGTGGGCGTCTGATTTTGATGTGCTATGTGGTGTCTTGTCAGAGATGTTCAGAGGGAAGTTGAGTGTGACCACCCTTGTGGTCAGGAGACATAGATTTGAAGATCACCAGTCCCGAGGATTACTAGCTGAATGTGGAGGGATGCAAATGCTCAAGGAGAGTGTGTAAGGAGAGGTCAAGATGGAGTCTTTATGAGGTCAACATCCAAACCCAGGTTTTAGCCAGATCTGGCCTGGTCACTTAGAGAAGGGCTGGAAGAGTAGAGAAGGACCCAGACTTGGTGATCAGACACAGACCCTCATAAAAGAGCAGTCAATCTAGCACATGAGGCATCTTCCTATTGGCCACAGTCCAGGCAAGTGATTAGTCCCAAAGGCCCAGATCACTATGAAGACAGAACCACAGTGATGGTGCAAACTGAGGTGTTGGCATTGGTTTGCAACCAAAGGGTTGTCATTCAGCAGAGCCCTAGTAGTTAACTTGGAGTTCAAGGTTGCAGCTCGTGAATTTGGGGAGGCTGACCAAGCAAAACAGGGCAGGGCCGGAGGCCAAGGGTGCCAGGGAAGCAGGCAGCTTGATGAAACAGGTATTCAGGTCAACAGGTGTTCAGGCCCTTCCCCTCAGGGGACAGGGCAATACTCTGAACTCGGGCATGATCATGAGCAACAGCTGCTTACTAACAGCCCCGGAAAGTGAGGCTCTTTCCCTGGGGCAGCATTGGTCCTGGGTGCTAGGGAGGGAAAGGGCAGGTGGGAAGAAGTAGATTCACAGGGCAACTAGACAGGCCACAACCCAGAGGCCACGTGCGGCCTGTCTTCAAGGAACCCAGCTCCTAGTGGAAGTGTGAGGCTAATGGGCACAGTGAGTTTTTTTTTTTTTTTAGACAGTCACTTTGTTGCTATTGGTAGGGTGTCATGGTGTCTTAGCTCACAGCAACCTCAAACTCCTGGGCTCAAGAAGTCTTCTTGCTTCAGCCTTTTGAGTATCTGGGACTACAAGTGCCAGCCACAATTTTTAGAGACAAGGTCTGCTCTTGCTCAGGCTGATCTTGAACTCATGAGCTAAAACAATCCATCCATCTCGGCCTCCCAGAGTGCTAAGATTACAGGCGTGAGCCACTGTGCCCGGCTTTGCAAGTTCTTTGAAATCTTGCTGCTTCCTGTTTTAAGTACTTGAAAACCATTTTATCTAGAATCTTTCCTGAAACAACATAGTGCACACTTGTTTGGACCCCTATTGGGTTTAGAGGCAGGATTCCAATCTTTCTCTTTCAGAAAATTGGCAAAATGAGACACATTCTCAGTTTTGGGGGTGGGAGTGAGAAGAGCTTTCTAAAGGAATAGCCCAGCTGTCATCCTGATCCCTGGAGTACCCGTCCCCATCACCATCTAGGCCCTCCTGGTCTCCTTCCCCAAGTCTTCCCTACTGCCAAGCTCCAGTGGGGAGCTGCCTGAGTCCATGTCCCCAAGCTCTAGCAACCAAAGCCTTGGCCCATCACGGGCCTCTCTGGGCCAGTGCTGCCTTCTGATCGCCCTTGTCTTAGGTGGGCACATATGTTTGAACATCACCCTTGCACTTTTGGGAAGCAGAACTCAGCTTTCACATCTTCAGGTCATCTCTTTGCAGCTACAGGCTTGATGATCTGCGTTTTTAGACTTTCTTTGGAATCTGTTCAGTTTGAGAGACCTGCACTTTCGAGTGTCTGTGTGCCAGTACTGAGTCCGCCCTACTGAGCTCTGGTTCCTGCTTTTCTCTGTAAATTCTCTTTATGAACAAAGGTTACTCTCCCTAACAGGTATAAAAAATGGAACGACAAGACGAAAGAATGAATAAGAATGAAATTTGGGAAATGGTGAGAGGCCAGTCTAAACTCCAGACTCATAGCACACGGCCAGGAGAGGGAGGGGAATTTGGGGGAAAATAGTCATTTGGGATCATTGCACACAGGACTCTGAGTATCAGGCTGAGGAACTTAGGGTTCATTCTGGGGACCATGAAGAACCTGGGAAAGGCTGGCATTAGGCCAGAAACATGATGGGTGCTGTGTGTGGTGGAGGTTGACCTCAGACTGAGTGAGGAATGGCTGGAGATGGAACACGAGAAGACTTTGGGGATTTGCTTGAGTCCAGAAAGGAGGCAACTAAGGGCACTGATGGGCACAGCGGGTACAGCTGTCCTGCTTCAGGGTCATAGACATGAAGAACTGACTGGGAGCCTTGTAGCTCTGTGTTCCTGGCAGTTTCCAGCTTTGCTGCTAAGAAGCCCACACTGAGTTTGTTTGTGTCTGAAAGCCATCATATGTTAGCAAATTCCAAATTGTATTTGAGTTGCAGCTTCTATTTGCTAATGGCTTATTTAAATGACCTCTTTAGGGATTATTAAACGTGCTTGTAATTTTTCTGTGAGATGCCTTGAGATCTTAAGTGTAGTCTTAACCCTTTTTATAATTTTACCCTGGTAATAGAACTCTCTCTCTCTCTCTCGGGCATATTTTTCTGGTGTCGGTGAGTGGCAGAGATGGTGTTCACACCTTGTTCGTGTAGACGGCCTGTTCAGATTCCACTGCATACCTGAGCACAGTTCCCTGAGGTGATGCACCACGGCACAGTCCTTCAGACCAGCACACACAATCCCTAGTCCTTTGTCCCACCAGTTTCCATGCCTCAGGTATTTGATTTTCATGGGAGACTGAAGTTTTGAAACTGGGGAAACAAAGTGGGGAGAAGAGGTGAAAGAAGGACTCAGGGTTGGATAGTCCCTGTTCTGTCCCTTTGACTAGGCTTGGGGCCTGGGCGTGAGGGTCCAAGACTGGAGGCTGAGAACACCCTCCACATTCCTACTGTGCAAGCCATAGTCTGAGGCTTGGGAACACCAGCACCAGCCTGGAGCTTGTAGGAATGAAGATTCTGAGGCCCCACCATGGAAGTAGCTGAATTAGGATCTGTATTTTAACTGGGTCTCTTGGTGATTCCTTAGCATATGAACAAAGTTTGAAAAGCAGCAGGAATAGTGGTTCTCCAGCTCAGCTACAGTTCAGAAGCAGCTGGGAGAGCTTTTAAACCTCTCAATATATTGGCTGTACCCCGTACCCATTAAAAATCTCTGGGGGTGAGACTAGGTGATTCTGATATTCTGGATCCATGGATAACTTATTTAGCAGCAAGATTCTAGAGACAATACTGGTCTTTCACCACTATTGGGGGCCGTAAGTAATACAGACTTGGGGAGGAGACTCTGAGGGCATTGAGCACTCCTTGGTCAGGCCAAGGAAAGGCAACTTTGGGAGTATCCCAAGGATACCTGTGTCGGTTTCCCACACATGGACTATTACAGGGATAGCTGTGGGCAGCCAGAAATAACCGAGGATTTTTTTTTCTTTTCAGACAGTCTCATTCTGTAGCCTGGGCTAGAGTGCAGTGTCATCATTATAGCTCACTGAAACCTCAAACTCCTGAGCTTGACCAATCCTCTGGCCTCAACCCATCCTCTTGCCTCAGATTCCCAAGTATCTGGGACCATAAGTGCCCACCACCATAGCCAACAAATTTTTCTATTTTTTGTAGAAACAACTTCTATGCTGATCTGAAGCTTCTGTCCTTAAGAGATCTTCCTGCTTTGGTCTCCCAAAGGATTATAGGCGTGAGCCATTATGCCTTGCTTGGGGGACCTTTTGATAAGGGTTAATTTTCTTCCTTAGTAAGTTACGGGGGTCTTGGATTCATTATAATGTAACCTCATTTTACCTTTCTGAAATGGTGATGCCTAACATATTGGCTAGATAAAGATTTTTTTTTAAATCAATCTGTCTGTCTAATCATTCATCTACCCACACTCCTGTACACGCAGTTTATCACTCTGCTTATTGTTAATGAGTGTTAGCTTGCTAATTGCTGCTGTCAAGAATAGTGTGGGATTGGCTGTTCATTGTGAAACTCTCACGTGGCTATGGAAGGCAGGGCTCCGAAGATGGCACATAGAAAAGAGCATCATTCTCCACGTGGGACTGCAATTGTTGAGGTCCAAATCCTAAGGCCATTCAGAAACCCCCCAAACAGTCATTCGGGGAAGGCCACAAAGCTGAGCCCTTTAGTGTCAGTGCCCTCAAATGTTGTAAGAATTCTTGGTGTGCTTAGAAGTTATGTCTTTAAATAAAGTATCCCGTGCCTTTCGGCTTTGTGGAAATTCACTTGGAATTCCACGCAGACACAATGCTTGGCTGTGGAAATCAGGCCTTCAGTGTCAACCGATCCTTGTTAGTGAGCACAAACGACCCACAGACGGCCACAGATCAGCAGCTCGTGGGCTTTGTGCAGTGGCAAATTGGCCCCACTGGAAAGGCGTGCTAGGATGAGCAGTGCCTCTCAGCAGCCCTTGAGTCATCTCGAATGCTTGCCTCCCCACCCCCGAGCAGATGCGAGCCCTGCGTGAGTCCCTTGGCATTCTGCGATGCAGATGGTTTGATGGGCACAGCTGCCTGCACCACATGAGTGGCGATGCTGTGGATCTCACCCACCCAGAAGAAAGGGAACAAAACGGCTCCACGCCCTTCCTGCTCCTCCGCTTCTCAAGTGGTATTTTTCCTCCTCCCCAGCTAGAAACATTGCTCCTGGCTCTGACTGTGCTGTCACTTTCCTCCTTCCTGTCACGGAGGTCTGGCACAGCTTTATCCAGAGGCCTGGTGTCCTTGACAACCCTGGATCAGTCAGGATGGTGCGGGAGGGAGTGGGGCACAGCACAGGGCAGGTGTGGGTGAACGCTGCCCACACCAGGCAGAAAGTGAGAGGTATCCATCGATCCCATTTTCAATTCTAGAAGGGGTGAGCTTCCAACAACCCACCAGTCAAGGGAGTGCAGCAGTGGGGTGTCTTGGTGATGGGAAGCATGTGGTTGGGACAGGGTTAGGCAGTGGGTGGGCAGGGATCTGGGTCATGTAGGTCAGCACAAGAGCTGTGGGCCAGGCTCTGGCCAGAGGTAGACCTGCCTGGGAGGTGTGTGATATGGCCAAGGAGAGGGTGTGTAAGGTGGCTCTGCAGAAGAAGACACTGGGGGTGGGAAGGGGAAGTGAAGGCTGCTCCTTGGGGCCGCCCCCCCAGTCTTGACTCCAGGTCTGGCTGGCATGGATGGGGAAATAGCAGCAGAGGCACCCTGGACAAGGGCTGGGACACAGGGTCTCAGGACAGCAGGACTAAGGTTACTGATGGGTGCCCTGGCTTGCTTGGGACTGACTCAAGTCCTAATAAGAGTGTCAACTTTCTTTTTTTTTTTTTTTTTTGAGACAGAGCCTCAAGCTATCCCCCTGGGTAGAGTGCCATGGCATCACAGCTCATTGCAACCTCCAACTCCTGGGCTCAAGCGAGTCTCCTGCCTCTGCCTCCCAGGTAGCTGGGACCACAGGCGCCCGCCACAATGCCCGGCCATTTTTTGGTTGCAGCCATCATTGTTGTTTGGCGGGCCCAGGCTGGGGATTCGAACCCGTCACCTTAGGTGTACGTGGCTGGCGCCTTAGCCGTACGTGGCTGGCGCCTTAGCCGATTGAGCCACAGGCACCGAGCCAAGAGTGTCAACTTTCATGTGGGAGGTTGGGGGCCATTAACCCTGAAAATCTGGGAATTGAAGCAGAGATGAGCAGTTTCCTTAGATGAAATCTGTTACTAGCTCTATTACTTCCTTTGAAAGGCCTCTCCTTCTCACGCCCAGTGCCCCACTCCTGCAGCTAGCCCAGCTCATTCTGCATTCTCTTGCCTGTGTTCACACCCTGCAGGGGCAGCACTGGGCAATCCTTAGAGCCTGGTTTGATGTCCGAGCTCTGTAACTTTGACTTATCCTCACTGTGCCTCAATTTCCCTATCTGTGAAAGTGAGATAGAATAATAAAAATATCTAATCCATAGGATTGATATGAGGATTAAATGTAGTAAAACCCTTAAAATAGCGCCTGGGACAGAGAAGTGCTGTGTATGTGTTTCAGCTGCTGTTACAGGACCCCTCCTCCTGCTCCACACGTCAGTCCCTCTGAGTCTCCCTGTGGCCTCCAGATGAAAGCCACTCACCAAATGTTGTGGTTTCTACCCCACATGTTGCATCTTTCCTCTATTCCAGCTCTCACCAGCTCATTTCTAATCTTCATTGCCTCTTGCCTACAAACGGCCTTGAAATTGGCCTCCTTTTCTGCAATTAAGTCCCCCTTTGAGCCATTTTCCACTCTGCCTCTTAGAGAGTTATTTTCAGAAAATGCAAATCAGTTCGTGTCATTTTTAGCTTACTTTCAGTAACTCTACAAAGTTCAAACTTTGACCTCGAGCCATCTTCTGAGCTCTGTTTATCTTTTGCTCTAAATACATCCAAATTCTTATTCTTCCCTAAACTTGTCTCTATCTTTCTTCCTGTAAGTAATTAATATATCTTTCCTTCTTTTCTCCCTCCATCCCTTCCTTCTGGTCAAGCAAACTCTTTTTTTTTTTTTTTTTTTGCAAACTCTTGTTCAAACTTTGAAACTCAGACTGAGAGATGTTTTCCCCAGATCTCTCAGTGAATACATCCAATAGATGACAATCCTTGATGAGCGAGGGCAGAATCTTATTCATGTAACTCACACATGGGTAGATAATAGTGTGAGTTCATGGTGACTAGAAACCCATGTTCTGCCACCAAAAGGGTGGTGTCTTAGTCCATTTTGTGTTCCTATAACAGAACACTTAAGACAGGGTGTTAATTTATAAGGAAAATAGGTTTATTTGGCTCATGGGTCTATGGGCTGGGAAGTTCAAGGGTATGACCCTGGCTTCCAGTGAAGAATTTCATGCTTTATCATGATCTCTCCTGTAGAGAAGATCAAAGGGGCAGCAGACACAATGCACAGAGATAAAACCTGAGGGGTGTCCTGGCTTTGTAACAGCCCACTCTAGCCCAGTCTTTCTAAAAATGAGAGCTTACTACCATGACAATGCACCAAGCCATTCATGAAGGATCTGCCACGTGTCATACTAGGCCCCACCTCCCAACACTGCCTCGTTGGGGATCAAATTTCAATATGGGATTTGATGGGGCCAAACTCCTGCTGTGGCCTGAGAGCAAGTTATGGGAAATAAGGGAGCATCAGTAATTTATGCCATGAGGGAGGGGTACTTTTTAGGCAGAACTAAACAGGGATGTTTTCCATTTCTGTACAACACGTTAGGTGCCTTGCAACAGCCAGAGAGAAAGCATTCCAGATGACAGCAGTGGATATGGAAGAGCAGAATTTTCTCAGTTTCAGCTTTGTGAGAAGTGTGCACTTTCAAACGAGGAATAGTCAGAGCAAGCGATTCAGGAAAAAGGAAGCAGTTGAGCTCCAACTCAAGCTGTTGTGTCCTGAACTAGGAACAGCTGTGGCTGAGATCCTGAAATTCTCAGGGGAGTCTGTCAGCCCTGCCATGAAGAAATGGCCAAGTCTACTTGAACTTGTGTTGATGTCAAACATTGTAGAAACCAGCAAACAAGAGTGAAGGTGGTGGGTCAAAGGTCAAATGGCCCATGTAGGGCAGAGCCGCCCTGCTCCAGGCCACCAGCAACTATATTCTGGTCACTATTGCTGCTGAACAAGTCATTCCAAACCTCAATAGGTGCTCATGAATTTGAAATTTTGTGTATGAATCTGCAATTAGATGAAGTTCTATGGGGAAGGCTGGTCTTTGCTCCTTGTGACATCAACTGGGAGCTGGGAAAGCCACTTTAAGTGGCTCATTTTTATAAAGCTGGCGAGGTGGTCCTGGGTGTCAGCTGGGAGCTCAGCGGGGGCTGAGTGCAGAGGCCTTGGTTTGCTTTCCTGCAGGGTCTCTCCACAGGCTGCTGGGCAGTGGCTTGGTTCTCAGAGGGAGCACCACAAGAGAAGCTGATGAAGCCATGTGCTGTGAATACTTAACTGTCGGCTTCCTGGGGGTAGGAAAAGCCCTGATTTCTAGTGTTTGCTTATTACCAGGAGGTAGATACTCCCACCACAGCTAATTTCAAGCAACCAAACACAGAGTTGGGAAGAGACGTATATAATTGGCCCTCAAGAGCTGATATGAATAGCAGCACTTCATGGGGGTGGAAACTGCCCCAGTTTGTACTGTAATCTATAGTCATGCCCAAATATAAGGAACTTAGATCCACATCTCTTTAGGGGAAGAGTATCAAAGTCACATTATAAATAGAGCTATGGGATAGGAGACATTTTTTGCTGCAATTTAGAAAGTACAGCCCACAGACTATAAATGCAAATAGCCTAGAAAATCCAGGTGGAAAATGTAAATTGGTGAAGAGATCAAGTTATCAGGTGATGAAAACAATTGATTTGTGCCCTCAGTGTTGCAGAGAAGTAGGGGGTTGAGGAGACCCTGGTGAACTGGAGACCACCTACCTTGGGACAGCCAAACACTTCTAGGGGCCAGAGTCATCCCCCAGGCCACTTATTGGCCAACTCAGGTTTAACCAGTTCCCAGCACAGGGAGGCCAGAGGAAATGAAGTAATCCTTGTATTTTTTTTTTTTTTAAGCCTATTGACTTGGAAGCCCAGATTAAAACAACAACAACAACAACAAACTGCCTTTTGGTTATCATTAAAGGAAGTCACCTGAAATGAGTAAACCCAAGTGCCATTTGCATTCACAATTTTGGTAAGTAGTGGCCCTATGGAGGGGTTCTCAAATCAAGCCTGTTTTCTTTTTTAAGTATATGTGATACACCAAAGGCACAAGTAATTGCTTTGTATATAGGCATGAGGGGTACATACTTCAATCCTTTGATCCACATAGAGATGTGAAGTCAGGTAAATAAGGTCATGAACTCCTCCGAGAAAAAGTGCTATATACCTCATTGCCGAAAATCCCGAAAGTCACCTTAGAAGTACTCTCCTTGGGAAGCTATGTGCTGATACCAGTGCCCATTCCACCCTTCCAAGCAATTTTGGAACTGTTTTTCTGGAATGGCCATGAGAGCTGTCATCATCTGAGGTCTGACAAGTAAGTTGGTGAACTCATCCCAGCAGAGGTGCTTTGAAGGGTGGACCGGGTGCTGGCATTGGGGCGGAGCGTCCCAAGGGGAGGACTTCAAAGGTGACTGTAGTAATATTCAGCAGTGAGGTGTATAGCACTTTTTCTAGGATAGGATGAGTTCGAAAACTTAATTGTCTGACCTCATATGATAACTGGCACATGTCATAGCATGGGTGCAAAAATATTTGCTGATTGAGTGGACACAGCATCCCATAGTGTGATTCTTGTACTATTTGCCCTGTGAGTCTTTGCTCCAGGGCCCAGAACGAGGGAGGAGCTGGCAGCACAGTTGGCTGATTTGGCCAAGGGTCACACACAGCTGGTGACCATAAGGAGACAGAGAGTTGTTATGAATTGGAATTTAGGGCAAGGTCCTATACTTTGTCCTTTGCCACCACACTAGGCACTGCCTCCTCTGATGGGGAGTCAGGCTTCATTATTTGAAGTCTGACTAGTCGGTGCACAGCTCCTCCAAACCCCGACTTTCCCTGCGCCCTGTTAAGGATTCTCTTGGCAATATTTGCCCCTGCCACAGAGGAGGGGCAGGAAGAAAAGTCACATTCACAGTGGGAAATTTTCATACTGGCTGGAAGCAACTACTAAAATTAAATGTATGGATTATTTGTGGGTTTCATTATTCAGACTATTCCTGTTCCCCACTGACACAGATAATTGGAAATTGACTATACTAGCTTGTTGAAAAGATTACAGAAACACAGTGAATGATGTGATTGATGTAGCTGGATGAATAGGAATGTGGGCCTTCTGATTTTGTATGTGTGTGTGCTAGTAAGAGTTTCTAGTGTATAGCTTTCAATTAATCAATTAATATCTGCTGGGAAATTTCTATATTCAATTAGGGAATTTGAAGAAGTAGGTCACAGTTCCTGACCTCTAGGGCAGCTCCATCTACCCACAAGAGGTTCCATAGTAATATCAATGGGCCAGAGGCCACTCAATACAGTGGTTTAAGCCCAGAGTGAACTACCGCTTATTTTAGGCCTATATACCACAGAGTGCCTGATTTGAATAGGCATGAAAAATTGACAAATACACGAGGCTCTTGTGGATCTTCAGGTCCAAGGTACTGAACACAGTCAAAACAACTCAAGCAGAAAAGGGAACTATTGTATCATAAAGAGCTATCACAGAATCTGGGGAGAGAGACTTGCATTGCAAACAGAGGTTTGTATTCTCTTTCTGATTGCCTGTTATTGGTTTGTCCAGTTCAACTTTTCTTGTGGACTAGCCAGTTTATTTTAATGTCTGTCTTAGTCCCTGAACCTATGACCTTTTAGCTCCAATGCTTACCATCCCTGTTAACAAAAAACTTCTATGCCTTTTAGCTCAAATTCCGGCAAGAATCAGACTGTAGCAGTTGACCTGCTTGAGCCAGACCACACAAGCCACAGCTCACACTGGCTGCCTTGGGGGCACACATCCATCCCTGGTCCCAGAAGCTGTTATCTGAGAAGGTGGGAAGGGGAGGTTTGGCATTTCTTTCCAGACAATTCAGAATTACTTTTATGGCTTTCTCCTGTCTCCACTGTCGGGTGGTAAGTTACTTAAGGGCAAAGGACCCTGAGGGCACCTAGCTTGGTGGTCAACACATAGTTTGATGCTCAGTAAATATTTGTTGGTTTTATTGATTGTTTTGCTCCCTTGTAGGAAGACAGTATCTTTCAGAAAGGGCTGAGAAGTCTGCCTTTTAGATATTTATTCGACTGCCATTAAGGAGTGTGGTGAAGCAGATAGGACTCAAAAATTAGTTACTGCCAGGAGGTAATGATTTGGAGCTGTGTGTTCCTCTTATGAACAGGATCAATAGATTATTTTCATTAGAAAAACAAGGCAAAAAAAATCCCAGAGAAGCAGAGCAGCTGTAGCCTGGGATATGTCCTCTAGATAGAATTTAACTGTATGTCTACACAGCCCTCTGAAAGTGTGACAGAGTAATAAACTCTTAATTGGAATATCTTGGAGGGTGGCCAGCCCTAGTGAGTAAAAATTGTGAAATTATGACAAGCGTTTAGCTAAGTACAAGGCCTACTTTAATGACTAGATAAGAATCATTGATAAGAGCACAATGTTTACATGCAAATGATGCTGATAAAGTGATTGCAAATATCCAGAGTTAATTTTCTTAAGTCAATTAAACATCCCCCTTCTGATTTTGTTAGGATTGATCATCTGATTTGCAAACATAGTTCTAAAATCACTACAAATTCCAGATGAGCTAATTCTGAATGTGTGGTTTATGGGTTTTAAAAAAAACTATGTGTTATCAACCTGCGAATTTATAATTGCCAAAAAATTGCATTAAATCCTAATTGTCTTCTAGGGAAACATGTTATGCAAAGGATGCATGTAGCTGTGCAGGTAGCACTTATGTTCTGCTAAAGCAAATACATGTGCATTACTTACATCTGTTACAGATTAAGAACTGTCATCTGTCAGGAAGGACAAAGGGAATCTGATTCTGCAAACCAAAGTCTTGATATGTAGCAAAGACGGTGAGAATAACCTCCTATGTCAACTTTGCTCTACCCCATTGGGGGATGGAGGCTGTCAACCCCTTTGATAGTGGGCTCTGTGACTACTTTAACAAATAGAATACAGTAGAAGTGACCCTTTCAGTTCTAGCATGGCCCTTTGCTGGTCTGGAAGCTTCCACTTCCTGTCTCTTGGAAGCCAGTGCCCTAGAAGTGTGTCTACCAGGAAACCTCCATGTAATGAAAAGTCTGAGACACAGGGACAGGCCCTGGAAGATGTGACACCTTGTGGAGCAAGGGAGGCAAAGGTGCACTGAGGTACCACATGTGGACATGAAGATGCCAGGCCTGGCCTCCCTGGCTGGTGTCCTGTAGAGCACAGGTGCACCACCAGCTGAGACTGCCCGACCCATAGTGTCAGGAGCAATGCAAATGGCTATTTTAGGTGTTGGGAGTAATAAGTTACTTGTTCCTTCCAGACCTCAGTAGGTTCATTGGAGAATGACAAGGGTACCTCCTTCTTAGTTTCATGGGTTGCTTTCAGAGTTATCATAAGGTCATACAGAGACAAAAGTCATTTTCCAGGTGAAGAACGCTAAGGGATACAGAATAGTTGATAGACTCAAAAGATGTGACATGCCCCAAAGTGCTGTCTGAATGTGATGGAAGCTGATCATTCTCCTTGTCTGGAAGAGTGTATGGTCCACCTCTGGACCTTTAGGTTCTCTAACCCAGTCACTTGTCATACATCAGAGACCTTCAGGGAAGAGTAGCTGAGATCCTAATTCTAGAATTCTATTTTATCCTTATTGTGCTGTTGACACACTGGCCACTCTAAAACACAAGGCCCAAACCCACATTTCAGAGTTTCCTTGAAGGTTCATTTGCATAAGTGTCTGTGCATGCAAACTTGTTGGAGGTGGGCTGAGGTGGGCAAGGAACTGGGTGATGTTACTATGAATTGAAAAGCAAAATAGTTATCTGTGAATGCTTCTTCTTTTAAAGGGATCTGAATGAAATTACTTATCCATAACCTCTAAATCAGTGGTTCTCAACCTTCCTAATGCCTCCTAATGCCATGACCCTTTAATGAAGTTCCTCATGTTGTGGTGACCTCCGACCATAAAGTTATTTTCATTGCTACTTCATACCTGTAATTTTGCTACTATTATGAATTGTAATGTAAATATCTGATATGCAGGATATATTCTCATTGTTACAAAGGGGTTGCGACTCACAGGTTGAGAACTGCTGCTCTAAATTCATCTGTGAATGCCAAAATAGACCTCTTGACAGTGTATGGGAGTGAAAAAGGGTACTTGGCCCAATTTGGCACCACGTGTGCGTTCTAAGAGACTGTCTACATTGGTGGTGTGAGAATGAGGGGAAACCTACCCTTTTCCCTGGAAGGTTTGCTGAAAGACCAACCCAGATAGGCACATTAATAAGAGAAAGAGATTTATTTACTGTGTGCAGGGGGGAATCACAGAATGATTCCCCAATATCCCAGTGGTGTCCAAAAATTTATATGCCCCCCTTTTAGAGGTGAAGAGAAGGCAAGGAATATAGATAATTCTGTTTAGGGGCAATACATGGTTGCTAGGGAGGATGAATAGATACTTGGAAGAATTAATAAGGGTTGGGGGAGCAGACTGACTTGTAAATTAACGTGAGAGACAGGTATTATATATAAAATGATTTGTGCCAGGTCTGGTTGCATCCTTTATCTTCTTTCCTGAAATATATTGAGCTAACAGGGAAGGGAAGTTGATTGTTCTTTTGAGAGGTCTGATCTGGTTTTATGCAGATAGAAGGGAAGCCTCTTTCATGCATGTTGATCTCTAAGGGCTTTTAATTCAAAATATTCTTCATAGCAAGGAGTCAGATTTTGGGGTGAAATTTCCTGAGCTCCTTCAGTGAGAACGAGAGATGTGGATCTACTCACACTGTAACGGCAGAAACCGATGGTCAAACCTCAGGGAGATGAAATACATGGGTAGTTCTAGGTCCAGAGAACTATGAACAGCCTTGGAATCAAAGACTAAGACAGGGATATGATCACCAAATCCATCTGGATCACAGAGGGCTCATGATGGGTGTGGGAAACATCTTCAGAGCAGCCTAGGCCTGTCTGTTGTGCTGCCTCTCTGTAGGGTGGCTAACTGTTTTGGTTTGCCTGGGACATACCCAGGCATCTCCTGGGCAAACTGGGACTGTTGGTTACCCCAGGGACCTGACTCTTGTACAGACAGTGTTAGACAGACACACCCTGGATTACAAAGGAGGCTGCTGGGTGCTCAGTGCAGTGTGTACCCTTTATGGGGGCAATGTATATTAAAAAATGAGGAATTGAGTCACCAGCTACTTGGGAGGCTGAGGCAAAAGAATCGCTTAAGCCCAAGAGTTTGAGGTTGCTGTGAGCTGTGACAGCACAGCACTCTACCGAGGGTGCCATAGTGAGACTCTGTTTCAAAAAAAAAAAATGAGGAGTTGAACAGGCTTGTGTTTTGCTTTGTGACATTGTTGCCACCCAGCAGGTTCATCTGGCTGCTGCCCAAGAGGTAGCCAATATCCAGGGGGTTTACAGCAGAGAAAGTTTATTCCGCATAGTGCTAAGTAGGGAGACAGAAGAAATTTCTCACATCTGCCTCCTGGAGAATTGGGGAGACAGAGTTTTTAAAGACAGTTTGGTGGGCATAGGATTAGGCAATCAGGTTCTGTCAATTGACTGGTTTCAGGGTAGAACTATCAGTCCTTTGGTATGGGCGACTGTCTAGCTGGGTCCCTGGAATGCGAGACCTTGGGAGGACGGTTCATGGCCAGTTGAGTCAGTTCCTTGGTCTGGGTGGGCATGTTACTGGAATACTGGAGCTGGAAGATACAGAAAGCCACTCTAGGGTAAAGAAGCAAACACAGGAAACGGTGATTATTGTCAAGCAAATGAGAGGACAATGGCTGATCACTATCATTGTTTTAGTTAAGCCTGTTCCTTCTCTGAGTTTTAGGGGTCCTTACTGGGGTTCTTCCCTTGCACCCCTTCATCAATCTGTGAGGGTGGCTTCATTGTAGGGGTGAGGGGAAACTTGCCTTTCCCCTGAAATTTCCCTGAAAGATCAGTTCAAAATTAAGGCAGATTAATAAGAGAATAAGGGATGATTACCTAATATTCTAATTAAGTTTGGATTTTTTCATATCTATCTTTTTGGCAGGGAGGGGAAATGTGGAATAATTCTATTTAGGGGTGACAAAGGATGCTAGGAAGGACAAATGGATGGGAGAAGGCTCGGCGCCTGTGGCTCAAGCGGCTAAGGCGCCAGCCACATACACCTAAGGTGGTGGGTTCGAATCCCCAGCCCGGGCCCGCCAAACAACAATGATGGCTGTAACCAAAAAAATGGCGGGGTGTTGTGGCGGGCGCCTGTGGTCCCAGCTACTTGGGAGGCTGAGACAGGAGACTTGCTTGAGCCCAGGCGTTGGAGGTTGCTATGAGCTGTGATGCCATAGCACTCTACCCAGGGGGATAGCTTGAGGCTCTGTCTCCAAAAAAAAATGGATGGGAGAGACAGATTGACTTATAAATGATTCTCTTTACATATTAAAGTAACCTGAGAGACAGGTATTATGTTTAAAATGATTTGGGTGAGCACTGCTTGGATTCTTGATCTTTCCTTCAATTTATTGACATAACAGGGAGGGATAGGAAAGGAAGTCAATTCCCTCTTTGATCTTTTGATCAGGTCACTTTATCCAGTGCTTTTTGATCTCAAATGGCCTTTAATTCAAAATATTCTTTATACCAAGCTGTCATATTTGGGGGGAAAATTTCCTGAGCTCCTTCCGTGCCATTGGAAGGGTGGCCATCAGTTTTTGATCTTCTGAAGGGGAAGTTGAAGCAGCTGGCATTTTCGATCAGGTTCAGTGGCACAAATTTATATAGTTGGCTGTGAGTTCTATGGGTAGTTTGAATTTTGCTAGCCTTCCTGGTGTATGTATGGCTTCCAGGAATGCTTGACCTCCACGATACTGACTTAATTAGTACTAAGACACAAAGGTACAGGGCTAGGAGCCTGCAGTGTTATGACAGGATCCCATAGAACTCTAGCACCAAAAGCAAGTAGGAAATGAAGGAGAAGAAAGATTTGAAATGTATGGAGTTATAACCTAGACTGCGGGAAATTCTCTCAAGTATCAAACAAGTAAAATTGCTAAGATAGATTCCTCCCAAACATGCCTAGACAAAGTGGAGTTTCCTTCCTGTAAGATTACATAAAACATACTATACCACTGCAACGAAGACATATCTGGCACATTGGTAAATGAGAGTCATTGTGATATTGTGATTTATCCATCGAATGTAAGAAGATACATTTCTTTGTTTGCCTCCCCTTCCTGCCACATGGCTCCTAAAACACTTAGAATCTCCAAAGAGCCAAAGAGGTGGTCTTTTATATGCCAGTAAGGTGACTAGTGACTGAGGCCTCTGGACAGCCTCAGAGAGGGGGCTGATAGCCAGGGGAACCAACCATGTGATTAGAGGGTCAGACTGAAAGTCCAGAGAGGGAGAGGGGCCGAAGGTTGAGTTGATCATCAATGGCCAATGACATAATCAATTATGAGTATCTAATGAAGACTCCATAAAAACCCAATTGGACAAGGATTGGGGAGCCTGTGGATAGCCAAACATGTGGAGTTACCTAGACAGTGGGGTGTCTGGGGAGATTACGGAAGCTCTAGCCCTGTTCTCATATTCCTTATGTATCATTTTCGTGGGCTGCTCATCTGTATCCTCTGTAATATCTTTTATAATAAACAGGTAAACATAAGGGAAGTATTTACCTGAGTTCTGTGAGCTGTTCTAGCAAACTGAAACCCAAGGAGGAAGGGATCGTGAGCGTCCCTAATTTGTAGCTGCTTGGTCAGAAGCAGCACAGATCATGACCTGGGGCTTGGCTCTGGAAGTGAGCCAGTCTCACAGAACGGAGCCCTTAACTTGTGGGATCTGATGCTATCTCCAGGCAGGTAGGGTCAGAATTGAACTGAATTCTAGGACAGTCTGCTTGTGTCTGCTGAAGAATTGCTTGGTTAATGTGTAGGGAACCCCTCCTCCCCATCCCACACATCTGATGTCAGAGTGTTGTACTGAATGGTGTGTGGGAACAGGGAAAAAACCACAATTGTTCCCCTGTCTCTCAGAGTCATCAAGTCAAAGAGTATTTATGATTCATCCTTATATGAGAAATGTCCCCAAATCTTACAGCTGTCAAAGGAAATAACTTGATAAACATAACATTTATCATTAGCAAGTGGCGATGCTCAAAGAAGCATCTGTGAACTCTCAATAATATGAAACTAGCTTTGACCCACCGTGCTCACCATACTATCAAAAGGCAGTCAAAATGTATACAGCCCCCAAATTGGAGGTTAAAATGTATTTTTCTTTTCTTTTCTTTTTTTGCAGTTTTTGGCTGGGGCTGGGTTTGAACCTGCCACCTTCAGCATATGTGGCCTTACTCTTTGAGCTACAGGCACCGCCCTGCAGGTTAAAATGTATTACAAAGGGGTGTGAGGTAGTTGAGGAATAGAGATATCTGTTCTTTTTCTGGCTTTGTTATATGTGTCTGTTAAAAATGTGTAATTTGCTAGGAGTTCCCTCTTCATTCTAAGTCAATATTCACTTTGTATCTAATCTGGGGTTTGTAATTTTGGATTACTTTCTGTAAAGTTTCTATTAAGGGACCCTCCCAGATTGCATAAGCCACAGGATCCACGAAACCTATATCCTGTTTTTTATTAAAAAACAAACAAACATTCTTCCATATACAAATTACATGCTCAGAGTGGAACATCCCTATTTTCATGGGCTAGAATGTCCTTCCCCAAAAGCTGCTTCTGGGATGAGTCCAGAGTAGCATCACAAGAGAGGCACAGATTCCAGGCCAGAGAGCTGAGCTCTCTTCCTTGTCACCTACATGACCTTGGCTAAGTCATTTAGCCTTTCCTTACTTTTGAAGTAGGAATTAAAATGTCAAGAAATGACAACCTCAAGGGCTAGTGAAAGACACCCAACGAGTTAACATATATACCTGTAAAACATTTGTCAATATTAAAGTTCTGAACAAATGTTAACATATATTTATCTGTTTCTTTCAAATGTTAAAATTTATTACTACCCATCCTTCAAGGCCCAATTCAAATGCTACCACCTTTGTGAGACTGCAGATTAATACAACCTCTTTGAGAGGCATCTACCCAGAAGGAAAAAAAAATCATTTTATCAGAAGGATATTTGCACTAGATTGTTTATTGAAGCTCAATTCGCAATCGCCAAAATGTGGAAACAGCCTAAATGCCTGCCAACCCAGGAATGGATGAACAAGCTGTGGTATATGTATACCATGGAATACTATTCAGGCATTAAAAAAGATGGAGACTTTACATCTTTTGTATTAACCTGAATGGAGTTGAAACACATTTTTCCTACCAGAGCATCACAAGAATGGAGAAGCAAGAATTCAATGCACTCAATACTAATATGAAGCCAGTAGATGACCTAATACATAAGAGAAAAACTCAAACCAATTCAAGGTGGGTGGAGGAGGAATGAGGGAATGGGGAGAGGGGAGGACGAGTAGGTGTGCTCCCACTCAGTGGGCACCATGTTAGTATGGAAGGCACACTTCTTGGGGGCAGGACACACTTATAAGAGGGACTCTACCTAACCTAATTCTTTGTCCCTCAGTTCACCTGAAATGATAATTAAAAAACAAAAACAAATGTTACCACCTTTGTAAAGTCTCCTCCTATGCCCAGCTCATTGGTCATTCCCTCCTCTGTGCATAATATTTGCTTCTCCATTTTCATGTACTTAATTTACTGTGCTATTATTGTAAAGTCATTCACTAAGTTATTCATTTGTTTATTTCATAAATATTTATTGAGTTTCCTCACTGCACCAGACACTTGCCTTCTCCCTCCCTGCATTTATAAACTATCTGGGCAGAGACTGTCTCTCTCTTACTCATTTCCTGGACAGCATTTAGCCCATCACCGTGCACTTGCTCAGTGGCTAAGGGCTCACTGATGGTTCTTTCTGTGGGTGCCATATGAGTTGAGTCTTGATGATTGGGAGGGTTTGAATCAGGCAGCGCTGGATATTCTCAGGAGATACAGTTCAAGCCCTGCTTCCTCCAGGATAGTGGTGCCATTCTGGTTGGTTGTTAGAACCATCTGGGGGCGCTTTAAGAGACATGGGGATCCCTATGCTCCCCCTAGAAATTTGACTTTAACTGGTCCAGCACTGAGTTATTTTTAACCTCTTCCACCCTCCCCTGGTGACTCTGATATCCACCCCGGCTTGCCTACCATGACTCTGAGACAGTTTTATTATTTAGTCACTGTGACTCACATTCCCAGCAACTGCCTCCTGGCCCATCAGGAGGACGACTCTGGGGTAATAAATCTTGGTTAATTTCCTCGTGCCTGGATCTTGTGAGGTCTGTCTAACCTTCCCCCCTCCCTAAGCTGTGCTTGTCTTTGATGGTCACTTGTGTTTTTGGTGTGCACACCAAAGTCCAGGTCAGTCACACGCCAATAGCTTTCTACTTTATTGATCCACGAGTCCATTATTTTATTGAAGGGAGCAGCAGGTGGCCCGGGGAGCGGTAGCCCTGCCCTGACAACACATTCTCCAACATCTCCCACCTTTCTAGAACCTCTCTCCCCATCCCCATGGATTGAAAAAAAAAAAAGACTCTGACCCATCGACCCAAGAACTGAAGAAACCTTTGGAGAGTCCCTTCCATTTCTTTATTTCCTCCCGCCTTTCCCAGACCTCTAATCGAATTTTTACACCTCATTTATATGTTTTTAGTCTGCTCATTCTTGTGTTTTCTTTCTTTACTCCCCTTGAACTTCCCCTCCAGGTCTACCACCTGTGATTACGCCCCCAACGCAGCCGCGCCAAGCAGCAGCATTTAATAACAGGGCTGCTCTGCTGACAGCAGTTTTCATAATGGTGGCGGGGAAGGCTCTTTCAGGGTGCACTTGGCAGAGAAAACCTTGTCTGGTAGCAGAGTCTGAGATGTTCCAGGTTCCACTGGTAATTATACCTTCTCAACCTCACCTATCCACCTCCCTTTCAGAGGAGAACTGTAACAGGTGACACTTCCAAGTCGGGGAGGCGCTGACTTCTTAGGCAGAGCAGGCAGGATTTGGGGTCGGGGAATTCGTATTTTATTCTTCATCTGCTCTGCGGGTGCTGTCATTTCCAGAGGAGGCATTCTGGCTGCAGTTGGAAAGATCATCCTTTTAGGTGGTAACAATACCATCACCACCCTTACTATTGTAGGGGGCTTGTTTCCAAAAGAAATTATGCCTCCATTACCGGCCCTTTTAGACCATTAGTGATATGTTTGTATTTCCACAAGAATGTTTACTTTTCCCTGCAGGGAACCGAGGTCAGTCTGTGCTGTTCACGAGTTAGTAACTGTGATCAAAGCTCTCTACTTTAGCTAAAGGAACCAACTGTTAGGTTTTGGAGTTGAATTTCAGCTCACTAATTGGCTCTGCAGGTGCCTTTGTTTTTCCTCTCCACTCCCTAAGTGCCCTTGTCAGTCTTGGGCTGGCCTCCCAGGGTGCTAGAGAATTCTAAACAAGGAAACTAGAGCAAACTGTCCCAGAAGCAGTAAACTGAGGTTGCTATTGAGGTTCTGGCTAAGAATCTTTCATCAGCTGGATAAGTTACGTTCTCTGTGCGTTGGTATAGTGTTGGTATCTGCCTACTAGGTCAATGGGAATATTAGGTGAGGTAATGTAATATAAACCTTTAGCAAGTGCACAGCAAGAGTGTTTCTGCTCATTGAATAGGAGCTGTATTTATTTTGGTGTTTTTTTCCTCCCGTTTACAAGTGGAGACCAAAGTCCTATCTGGATGCTATCTCCTTCCCCCACCAACTATACCCCAGGAAGGAATCCATGTAAAAATTTGAAGAAGCCTTCTGAAATCTCCAGCACCAGGAAAATCGACAATTAGAGGACCTCCTTAATGCTATACAATCCCACCTACAGCACAAATCTCTTTAAATTATTTCTAATGGGAGAAGCTTTCATCTTCTGCTTGCTAATTCCAGAGCCAGACACTCAGTCATTTCCAAGGATGTCTATACTATAGATTTTTAAAAGTTTTTTTCAGATTTTAAAAAGTTCTCATTTCATATTGAAGTAATCTGTCCTGGTGGATGGGGACATAATCAGTTCAAACATTAGCATGGGAAATCGAAGTTGGGCTTCTTAGGTGCCTTCCTGCTCCACTTCTGTGATTCTAGTCTTTTCTGCATTCATAAAATGCAAATAGTTATTACCTCCCTGCCCACTTCACACCACTTCTGGGAGGACTGATTGTGCCACAATGGTTTGGAAAGGGCTAAATAATTTAAGGGTTATTCATTAGATTTTTGGACAACACACAAAGCGTTTAGTTCATTTTCAGCATGTTGACTCCAGATGACTTAGGGAGGTTTTTAAACGCACTCCAAAGAGAACTATAGTATGAACTCCCACAGGCCCATCACCCAGCTATAGAAATTGCCAATGTTTTTGCTAATTTGTCGTACAGTTTCTTGACCTTGCTGCCATCTGCCTTCCCCTGGGCACTTTCTAGATTGCCAGCATCCCTGTTGGAATTGAATGCCTTCTGAATTGTCAACTGTCAGGGTAGAGAGCACGTCTGTCATGTTTGTCCTGGTATCTCTAGTGCCCTGGTCATGGTAGGCTCTTAATTATTAAAAAAAAAAAAAAACTATTTTAACTGGACTAAAAAAAAGAGGGCATTGGATGCTGTAGCAGTTGCTCAATAGGTGTGTTGTCAGGGTAGGAAGTAGGTTCCCTGTACATATATCCCCATAGTCTGGGTCATGACAAGAATAATTAACTGGCCACAGTTGGTTGTTGAGAGAATTTCATGAATCTATTGGGTCCTTGCTGCTGAATGGAGAATTGAAACAAAGTAGATCTCACTGTCCCTGCTGCTGGTTTGGTCCCTGAAACTTCACCATTAGTGTCCACTCAGGGATTTCCCAAGAGTCTTGGTGCTTCTCTTTCTCAGGACTTGGCTGCACAATTCTGCAGGAGATTCAGGATCTCCCTAAAGTCAGGGAGGAGCTTTGTGGGCAGGAAAGCATCAGAGATAAGTCCTTTTATCTCCTGTGTCCACTCATTGATCTGTAAAAGGACCTACCTCAGGGAGCTATCATGGGATATAGGGTTATTTTTAGAAATTATATCTCATAGTACCTGGCACAGAATCACCGTTCACTAAATCTTAGTTTTTATTCTGTAAGTGTTGTACAAGTAGTCAAGAAGGAACTTGTGATTGTCTTTAAGGCCCCCATAGTAGTTCTCCATGCCTGACCTCCACTGTCCCCCATGCGTGATCTCTTTAGTGAGCTCCTATTTTATGCCAGGTGCAGTAGCCTGGGGCTAACAGGTTACTTAGAACGTTGATGTTCAAAAAAAAAGAAAAAGCCAAAAAGTAAGTTGAAGGTCATGTTTGTAATTACCCTCCTTGTTCCTCCTCAAGTGTCCTTGGTGCCACTTTCAGAGCTGAAACATGGGCCTGGAAGGACCACTAAGCTGACATGGGATGAAAATTCTTGCACATTTATCATGTCACCTATGAAGAGCATGAAGAGGTCAGCCCCAAGCCGTTCATTTTTATCTAGAGACCTGGGCTCATCTTTCACTTGCTGGAATGCAGTGGGCACTCAACCATACCTTGGAGCGTGGTAAGCCCTTGCTTTTTCATCTATTTGATCTGGAGGAAGACCTTTGGATATACACACACAGAAAATTCATGAAAATTATACATGGAAATTTACCTGAGGAAAGAAGAAAGAATGAATAAATGAAGGAAGGAGGAAAGGAAGGAAGGAAGGAAGGAAGGAAGAAAGAAAAGATTGATTATGCATTTTTCTTCTACCACAAATTATTCTGGAACTGCTAAACAGTTATCAAAAAACAAATTGTGATTTGACTTATGGAGAAGAATTGCTCCATGCTTACAACAGAAGAGGTCAAATTTGCATTGAAATTTACCAGTTGGCCCTTGGAATTTCCTAGCCCCACTGGGTTGATACCTGCCTGACCCTCTTCATCTCCTTTCCTTTTAGAAAGAAGGTCTTTAGAGTCTCTCAACTATACTCCTACTGTGATCATCTTTCTTTACAACAAAAGCTTCTCCACGGTTAAGGAGTAGCAGACATAGCTTCAAATTTTGCAAATCTTCTATTTTTTCCTCCTTTCTTCCTGATCATCTATTTCAGGTTGTGAGGTACTCACAGACTTCGGTGGGTGGTGGAATAATTTAACAATGTTTTTCTATAAGCTATAGAGATCTGTTGCACAGCATGGAGACCATAGTAAGTACATATTTCAAAATTGCCACAAGGGTATTTTAAAAGGTCTTAGCACAAAAGAATGCTAAGTATGCGAGGTGATGGATATATTATTATGATTAGTTTGATTTAATTATTTTACAATGTACTCGTACATCAAAACAACACATTGTATCCCATCAATATATACAATTATTTATTATTTGTCAATTATAAAAAGAAATTAGACTTATGATTCTTGTGATGTTAATATGAACAATTTAAGAGAACATAGCTGTTTATAAACTGTATCAAACTATAAGAATCTGAATTATTGTATTTGTAGGCTTGATTGATTGGATTCATAAGTCGCTTAAGGACCTAATGACCTTTTCTGTTGGATTTCTGTATCTTCCTTTTTAGGTACTTGAAATTTGGGGGGAAATATTGATAAATAGTATAGAATGTTTGAGAGAATTTAAGTCAGCACACTTATAAAGAGGCTCCAAAGAGAACCCTCATCTCGTCCTCCATGTGAGGTTGCAATGAAAAGCCTGCCCTGGGTGAGTCTGCCAGTGCCTTGATCTTGGACTTCCAGCCTCTAGAATAGTAGGAAATAAGTTTCTGTTGTTTGTAAGCCACTCACTTTATTATTTTGTTATCATAGCAGCCTGAACAGACAGAGAGAGGTGTGAAACATATAATGTAATGTTTGTGAAAAGAAAATAACACCCCAGAAGAAGGGGAGTGGTTAGATGGAGGGAGGTGGGGGCTGGAAGGCTGGAAAGTGCTCAGCTGTTCCCCTGGGGGGATGCAGGATGGAGCTGCCTCCCTTGGCTGTACTCTCTTTGCAGGGCTTGATTTGCACACGGCCACAAGAGGATCTTAGGTATGTCATGGAAAGTTTTAGAGATCACTAATTAAATTATGTTCTAAAGAAGTTCCAAGGACAGTAAATACATTCTTTTTTTAACTCTCTTTTTCTGATGAATACACGTTAAGTGTGCCACAAAAATTTAGCTATAGGTTCAAGTGTCCCGTGATATAAAAAAAATGCTGAAGTGAGGAAGAGCCCTGCACGCTTTGGGAAGCCAAGGAGAATGATGTGTCTCAATAAACCGCCTGTTGGCCACCCGGGAGGTAGTGAGCCTGTGGTGCTTCTCGCTGGCTGCCTCACGACTGGGCTGTATTTTTTCCCTGTACCTCAGCTTCTTCTGGAATTAATAACCAACCAGTGTAAATATTCCAGGGATGTGATGGGGCTGGTGGTGACTGGGTGGCAGCTCTCAGGCAATTTGCTCCCCAGCTGCTTTTTATTACCGGAGCCCTCTTGGGGGCAGAGAGGCTGGGTGATGGGAACTCAGAGCCAGAGAAAGTGCTGCAGGTGCTAAGTCCTCAGGGACTCACAGACTCTTCCCTCTAGGCCTGCAGAATTCCGTGACCACAGAAGAAGAAACAAACTAACAGCAGAAAGCAGGAAGAATAGAAGCTGTTTCTTGCTGGCTTTCACCTGCTCTTACTTAGCCTTAGTCATCCGTCTTCTTTCCTCACCCCGAGATGCGTGGGCAACGCAGTCAGGCAGACCTGGGCTCAAGTCTGGCTCTGCCTCTTGTTGACTGTATGAACTTGGCGAATTACTTACCCTCTGAGGGCACACTTTGTTCATTTGATTTAAAAAATACTTGCTTTGCTAGCTCATCACAGGGATTAAGTGGGATAAGATATTTCGTGGATACTGTGCTTAACGCCATTCCCGGCAGGTTCTCAGTAAGTGATAGCCATTTACATTATTATCCTGAGTAATTTTATTCTTTGTATTATGTTTCAGTTAATTTTTGTCCTCTCATGGAGAAGGTAGTAGGAGAGGAAGATGTGGGAAAATGGGCTATTTATAGATCAAGAAAGCAAGATTAGTAGATTGAGGACATTTGTTTTTATTCCTTCTGCCTGTAGTGTTTATCTCTCCTGCAAGAATGAACTTGTCTCTGGTATAATTGCACCTCTGGGGGACAAAACCACTCCCAGAGGCCCCTCTGTTGAGATTTTGACATTGGTGCCCACTGAGAACCCTGGCCTTGCTATCTCCCCAGGCGGAGAGGGCTGATGCAGATGTTCAGGTCCCAGCTCAGGAGAGGGCAATGGGCTGGAGATGTCTACTTGGGAATTCATCAGTGTCTGGTGAGGGTGTGCAGAGAGATTGACAGTGGAAACAGGGCCACAGGACATCCTGGGGGCCCCAACATTGAAGAGATCGCCAGGGAATAAAGAACCAGTGAAGGAAAATGAGGAAGAGTTGGGGTGGGGGAGAAAACTGGGGAGAGAGGAATGTCATGGTCTCCGTGACAGGTGGAATATTGGTTCCTCCAAAGATGTCCACCTCCTCATCTTGGAACCTATGAATATGTTACCTTATGTGGCAAAAGAGACTTTGCAGCTGTGATAAAGTTAAGGATTCAGAGATGTGGGGACGATCTTGCATTAGGCAGGCATTCCCATGTGATCCAAAGGGTCCTTACAAGGGAAAGGGGGAGGCGGTAGAGAGCAAAGGAGAAGTGACCATGGAAGCAGAGGTCAGGGTGATGCTTTGAAGGTGGAAGAGGGCCTTGGACCAAGGAATGCAGACAGAGCTGGAATAGCCAAGAGTCAGACTCCCCTAGAACCTCCGAAAAGAAATGGCAAACGTCTGGATTTTAGCCCCATGACTGTGGTTTCCCCAGGACAATATTTATTGAGAAATAAAAATAATATATTTGTGTTACTAAACTGCATTTGTGGTAACTTGTTACAGCAGCAAAAGGAAACTAATATGATCTTTAAGGGAATGAACTATTCAAAGAGGGAGGGCGTGGTTGACGGGGTCTGAAGCCCCAGGCACATGGTGGCAGAAAATGGGGAGCCACTCTAAGTTAGGCTGGGGTGTGCATGTCCCAAGGGCAGATGGAGACACCAGTTTGTGAGGACAAGGCTCAAAATTAGGCCTGAGGCTTTGTGTGCCTGAGATTGGATTGACAGGCCAGGCTAGGAGCTTTGGGATTCAGCACCAAGCCCACATCTTGGGGTGAGCTAGACTGGGCAATCCACCTGCTTCAGGGACTTACAAGGGTGATTGGAAGAAGAGTGAGGTAACCTCTAGTTGCTGCCCAGGCACAGAAGTGGGGCACTTGGGGAGGGGGTGGGGAGTACTTAGCTGGACCATCCCTTAGGCACTTGGCATAAAGAATGTCTCTCCATAGGAGACAGGCCACATGGCTTGTCTGAGGTTGAGGTTTAAGGCTTTGGTCTGAGATGGTAAATGGAATACTAAATGGATGGCCAGGAGCTGTACTAAAAGAGCAGAAAACAAATGGCTAAGTGTGATTCCAAGGTAGATGCTAGTTTAGGTGAACAAGGGGCAAGTGCAGGCATCAGAGGAGTGTGGGCTCTGGGGAAGAGGGGCTGGAGCCATGGGGAAACTGAGGCTGCAGGTCAGGGCAGGGCCTGGAAGGGGTTCCTTCTCCTTCCTGTATCAGTTTAGGGCTGAGATTGGTAGGAGGGGATCAGAGAGGGTAGCAGATGTTGGGGCCTCTGACACCTGCTATAGGGAGCAGGAATGAGGTCAAGTAACAGGAAAAAGCAACAGCAGTGGGGTATAGCTCTACTGCACTCACAAGCTCATCTGAGGCTCCAGATGGGGCAGTGTGAGGATGGAGCAGACTAGGAGGTCAAAACAAAGAGGAAGAAGGTGAGTGCATGAATATTAACTTAAGAGAAAACCATTTTTTTGTACAATGGCATCATCCTAGCTCACTGGAACCTCAAACTTCTAGACTCCAATAATCCTTCTGCTTCAGCCTCCTGAGTAGTTGGGACTACAGATGTGTGTCACCGTACTCGGCTTTTTTTTTTTTTTTATATATATATATTCTGTAGAAACAGGGTCTTGCTATGTTGCCCAGGCTAGTCTCAAACTGCTGTGCTCAAGTGATCCTCCTGCCTTGGCCTCCCAAAGTGCTAGGATAACAGGTGTGTGGCCAGCCTGCCATCTGTTTTTATTACAACCCTGTTTCCAGGTCTGAGAGGATGTAACTTGACCAGAGTTCCAAAGGTACTAGGTGGCAGAGGCAGAAATGGGTTTGGGTCTCTGAACCCCATGGCTTGGATTGTTTTCCCTGCAGCAGAGCCAGCTCTCTAAACAGGGCCAGGGCACGGTCTGCACTTGGCCTGGACTCGCACGTGCATATTTTATACATGGATTGTACAATCTTGGCTTCTCTTTGGTAGGGAAAATTCTATTTTTTCAAGCACCAGAGAACTGGACACTGGATTTGGTGAAGCTAGTGCCTTTTCCATACTGGCTATGAGTCCACTGAAGTCGTGAAAAGGTAGTAACGGACCGATAATGGACGGATTCAGCGTGGAGAGATGACTGTTGCATTTTCTCTCTGTTTTAATTTACAATCAGGTGTCCTCCCATGGAATATTTCTGAGACAAAACCCTCTCCAAAGAAGAAACCACCCATTATCACAGATGGTAGAGTGAGATGTAAACATAAATGAAAGGGCTGGGCGGCACCTGTGGCTCAAAAGGGTAGGGTGCCAGCCCCATATGCCGGAGGTGGCGGGTTCAAACACAGCCCTGGCTAAATTAATAAATAAATAAATGAAACTGCAAATCAGTATTTGTGAGGAGCCATTGTTTTGAACAGAGGGCATAGCCAACTCAGGAACTCTGCTCGCCTGGGTTTGCAGTGGGGCCGGGAATCTGAAAGCAGTTCTCCGGCACATCAAAGATTGAGAACCACAGGCCGGGTGCGATGGCTCAGGCCTGTAATTCCAACACTCTGGGAGGCTAAGGTGGGAGGATCCCTTGAGCTCAGGAATTTGAGACACCTAGTCTTTACTAAAAAAAGAAAAATTAGCCGGACCTCATGAAGGGTGCCTGTAGTCTCAGCTACTTGGAAGTCTGAGGCAGGAGAATCACATGAACCTCCCTCAGAGTTTGAGGTTGCCGTGAGCTAGTCTGATGCCCTGGCCCTCTGGCCTGAGACTCTGACTCAAAGGAAAAAAATGGTGAGATTTTATCTATGATGACTTCACTTTTGTGGGTTTGATTGTCTTTGAGTGGCCCTGTAACTCCTTGGCTTGCAAGGCTCTGTGCAGAGGCAGGCATCCATAAGCCTCCCCTGTGTGAGACCTGTGATGGGAGGGACAAGCCGGTGAGCCCAGCGGGCTGCCCAGAATTTGAATTTTGCTCGGTTTTGGTCTCCATTTGATTCTGCCTCATTAAGGGTCTGGAGTTATGCTCCCGCTTTTGTAGAAATGATGTGCTGGCAGAGTATTCATGAATTTGAGGATTTGAATGTTTCCCTTGACAGCGTTAAAAGCCTATCACCTAAGCCTTTCCAAGTCCTCTCTTTGCTTACACGCCACATGTGGGTTTCGCTTCCAGAACAAGTCACCGGCTCTTAGAACATGTGGTTCCCATTAACTTGCTGGTTCCTCTGCCGGGGCTGTGCTGGATGTGCAAACAGATCTTTTTCTCTTTCTTGTTTTACCTGCTTGGCATAGGAGGGAAGGAGCACGGTGCAGATTTCGGTCTATGATGATAGTGGAATATTTCCAGATGCTAAGTGTCTAATCCCTTTGGTTCTGCTGCGCCTGCCAAGCAAGAGTATAACAACTGCGCGCTACAGAATAGAACAGAGAGAAACAAAAGTGTAACACGATTCTGTTAGCAGGTTGCGCTTGAGGAGAAATGAACACAATGTAATTAGCATGCATGCTGGCTCATTTTTTCCCCCTTTGTGTGTATATTTAAAGAATTTTGAATGGAAAGAGAGGGAGGAAAGGTAAAAATGATCCAATAGAGCAAAAAAATGTCTATTAACAGTGTGACTCTCTGGTTCTAATGGAGATTGACTTATTCTGAAAGTTGTTGCTCAGTGAATAGATTTATGTTGACCAGAGAGACAAAGGCACGCGGTCACCTGGGTGGGTGGTGGGTGAAAGAATTTGACATCGTGCTTTCTCTTTTCCCCTTCCTGGAGTTGGCTTGGTTGGGGAAACCTTTCTCCACAGTGAGAGGGGATGGGTTCTAGGCAGATACATGGAAGAGGATGGAAAAGTGAGCACCTTCATATATGCTTGTGATGGAATCTGTTTGATTTTTGATTCTGGATAGTCCTGGAATCTTGCAAGGGCTCCTGGTTCCATGGCTCACCCAATTCACTTGTAGCTTTCTTGAAAGTTGCTCCTATTGCCTGCTGATGGACTTTCCTGGTCCTGGGCTCTCCCTCCCCTCCCCTCGCCTCCCCTCCCCTTGCCTCCCCTCCCCTCCCCTCCCCTCTCCTTTTCTCTTCTCTTTGACAGGGTCTCACTGTGTTGCCAGGACCTAGAGCACAGTAGCATCATCATAGTTCACTGTAGCCTCAAACTCCTGGGTTTGAGCAATCCTCCTGCCTTAGCCTCCCAAGTAGCTGGAACTATAGGTGGGCACTATTGTGCCCTGCTTATTTGTTTCTATTTTTAGTAGAGATGAAGTCTTGCTGTTTCTCAGGCTGGTCTCAAACTCCTCAGCTCAAGTGATCCTCCTGCCACGGGCCTCCAAGAGTGCTAGGGTCACAGGTGTGAGCCACCACACCTAGCATCTGACCTCTGCCTTTCTATAAGACTTCTGACGATAGCCTATTGCCCAACTTTGTAGATACTGATCTAAACCACGGACCGTCTGCATTGCCTTCCAACTAGACTTGCCATCATAGATCTGATAGGTCTGGGGTCTTGGTCAGGTCCACTCTCAATATTCAGTCCATGGCTTTGAAAGCATCCCCAATACAAGCTTATTTCCCTCCTATAATTCCTGTGTGACTTTTAGCTATCTTTATGGCTAATCACAAAGCCATCCAGGCAACTTATGTTCCAGTTTTGGAAGCTTAGATGTGTTAATTGCTCTCTATGATCATGGCTTCATTTAAGGAAGGATGGCGGGGGCTGGACCTCACACCTTTGTGCCTCTGTAGGCTAAAAGTCAAAAGATGCTTGATAAAAATAAGCTGCACTAACATCTTGGTATGTTATTGGGTCTGTGCCTCCTGCCTCTTCGGAGCATACCTTACCTGTGTAGGATGGCAGTCATTCTCAGGGTGGGCCTCGAGTTTGTGGTTTGGAGAGTGCTAGGATGTTTCAGAAGTGTTATAGAATATCATGAATCATTTAAAAAAATTGTTGAACTTTATTTAAACATTTCACTTCCATTTGCAAATCATAAATACACTTTTTGAGTCACTTAACAAACATTTTCGGAGCTCGTTATCACTTTTGTCCAAATCTTGATAACTGCTATTTTATAGCGAGCATGGCTCAAGGTTAAGAGCAAAATGCAACGTGAAAATGCAGGGACAAGTTCAGATATAAATAAACAGTGAGCATAGTAAGTTTGGGTTTAAAATAAAGTAACCATTGTACTGTGTGAGTATAAAGGCATCCTCTGTATTCCTCTGTGGCTGAAGTGAGGTGAATTGATTTTGAAATTACCTGTGTTAAATTCTTTGGAAGAATTATGGTGTACTTTAAATATCCTGTTTGTATTTTAAGTTGAGAGAAATTCGCCCTCTCAGATTGGAGCCTGCACCTATAGTACAAATAAAACTGGCAACTTATAGTGTTTATCCCATTAGTATTCAATTATATTTTCCAGATAAACAGCTGGAGGCCATCTCTTCAGTGACAAATGTGTTTGATTTGACTTAATCACCACCACAAGGCACATCATTTACTAACATTTGCTGTAGTACAATTTTAACAAGTCGGGTGATTCACCCTGGCAGGGGAGAGAGAAAGAATGCAAAGCACTGAGAGGTGAGCACAGAATTAGGAAGATAATCTGTGCCTTAAAAAAAAAAATCTCCACCTTGGTATAGAAAAGTACACAAATCATAAGGGCACAGGTCAGTGAATGACCACAACTTGCACACATCCACATTACAGCACCCAGCTCTGGAAATGGAGCATGCTAGCAACCCATTCCCACCACCCTGCCTCTTGTGTGCCTCCCCCACCAAGGTACCTGAGATCAGTTATATTTTTGTTTATTTGTTTCTAATAAATAGTCTGAGCGGTTTCTCAGGCTGACCCTTATAAGGAAGCCCTTGCTGTGCTTGTTGACTAAGGTTCCCACGACTCAGGTATTAGATTTGGGCACTGTATCCTGAAGTTTAATAGTGGCTAGCAGGGGAGGAGAGGGTTATGATGAGATAGCCCTTTCCCCAGGCTATCTTGGGAAGCCACAGTAATCTCTTTCTTGCTACAACTTAGTGTTTCAGCATGGACACAGGCAGACACCTGATCGACTTCCTCTCTGGGTTGCTGGGAGGCTCTGACGACATGATGGATGTGAGGACACTTTGAACAGGATGAAGCACTGTATAGTTATTAACCAAAGTGATGGGGAGACGTTGTTATCTTAAACAAAAGAAAGGCATGTGCATATGTATCCAAAACAAAAGATAGACTGATCCTCATGGTTTCAAATGGCTCTAAATGTATCTCTGATTTTGGAGAGATGCTATTAATTTAGCTCTTAGGGTATCCCCAATAACGGCAGAATCAGGGGGCCATCTCCATATGATCTAATTGACCTTATTGGGCAGCCATTCCTGTTTCACTAACTGTGTCCAATGTATGGGAAATGTAAATTGTTAGTGATTAATGAGATGGATCATAATCTAACAGACTGTGATTAGATTGTGAGATTATCTGGGGAAAAAGTCAAGTTATATTATCTACTAATAGAAGACTATTTTCATATTAAGGGCAGAATATTATAAATATAACACAAAGATATGAAAGAATGGCTGTCCTGTGCATTGCCTAGGCTAGTTTTGTTTTTTTGTTTTTGAGGCAGAGTCTCACTCTGTTGCTCAGGCTAGAGTGCCATGATGTCAGCTGAGCTCACAGCAACCTCCAACTCCTGGTGTAAGTGATCCTCCTGCCCTAGCTCCTGAGTAGCTGGGACTACACGTGTCCAATACAATACCTGGCTAATTTTTCTATTTTTAGTAGAGACAGGGTCTCACTGTTACTTAGGCTGATCTCAAACTCCTCGAGTGATCCTCCTGCCTCAGCCTCCGAGAGCGCCTATGTAACTTTTGGAATATAGAACTAGTAACAGCTGTAGAAATACCGTGTCAGGCTGTGCAATACACACATAATGGCGGATGAAACAGTCATGCTCCTTGCCCAATGGCATTTTTAACATTTTTATTTTCTCAGCAAGCTTTCTTTGTCTCGTTTAGTTCCCTACTTTTTGTGGTATTCTCATCTCTGTCTGTTCTCTTCTTATGACTTTCCATTACGAGGTTACAGAGGTCAGATGTCACCCATCAAGAAAAGGTTTCTGAAATTTCCTTCTTTGCTTCAGCAATTTGCTTCTCTTTTTCATCCAGATGGTGAAATTCTTTCTCACTTGTTCTGCGTTTTTTGTTCACTAGGTATTTATTTATTTAGTGTGTGGTGGTCGCCGTGGTGGTGGGGCGTCCTTACTTATCCTCAACAGAGGGGGGGACACGTTCATTTGTGGTCCTTACCAGTGGGTGAATCTGTGCCTTGCCTGCCATGTTCTCTTAGGCACTGGATCAAAGGCCCTTCTCAGAGCTGCAGTGAATGTGGCATTTAGGACCAATTCCCAGTGTGTGGTAAGTGTCCTATAAGGCAGTGGTCCCCAGTATTTTTTGGCACCAGGGACCAGTTTCATGGAAGACAATTTTTCCATAGACTGGGGTGGGGGTGGGCATTAGATTATCATAAGAAGCATATATCCTAGATCCCTTAAATGCACAGTTTATGGTAGGGTTTCTGCTCCTGTGAGAATCTAATGCCACTGCTGATGTGAAGGTGAGGTGAGCTCAGGTGGTGATACAAGTGATGGGGAGCGGCTGTAAATACAGATGAAGCTTCACTTGCTGGCTAACTATTGCTCATATCCTGCCGTGTGGTCTGGTTCCTAACAGGACACAGACCCATACTGTTCCACAGCCCAGGGCATAGGGACGGAGGCTCTGGGGAGGTTCTATTAGAAGAGATGGGGTCTTTCACTCCCACAGCCTGAAGTTCTAACAAGTGTAGAAAATGAAACCTACCTACAGCTCCAGAATATACATACCACAATAGCTCCTCCTCTGTATCCCTGTCTTGGGATTTTCCCTTTCAAGGTGCATAGTCCTCCTGTACCAGCCCATACCATCTACTTGGACCAGTTATTTTTTGGGAATGGTAGGTTTTTACTGAACATTGAAACAAGAGCCTCTGATTTGGGTGAGAAGAGGTAGAGTTTGGGGGAAGAGAAATTATACTCTGGTGGCTTCAAAAAGGTGCATCCTTGCAGGAAAGAGGCTACTGCTCAGGTTTCTGGTGATATTCACCTTGAACTAACAAGCAAGTGCTGGAAGGGAGAAATGACATTGTATATGCTCATCTACTTTTAGTCCATGTGAGCCATCAACTGCATGTTTGCTTCTGGTTCCATTTGTCTTATGGGAGGAAAATCTCCTAATTCTATCCGTGAATAAATTTATTCTTGGTCCTGATTTTTTTACGGAATTGTGAATTTTCTTTTTTTCTTTTTTTAAAAAGGCATTTTAATTAAAAGTTGGGGAAGGCTGTTTCAGGGTTGCTAAGTAGACAATATTTAAAATTAGAAGCATAATATAGCCTATTACTGCTTGATGTTATAATTGTTACATTTATCCCCTTCTTCTTCAATCCGTCTTCTTCCCCATTTAATAAAGTGCTTTGTCTCCTCCTATCACAAATATTATTTGTGTTAAATACTTTGAGCTTTTCTATTTCTATTTAAATGCAATTAGAAAGAAATTTTTCCTGTTAGCCTAATATTGTTTTGTAATTAAACCTATTTAACTAAATCAAATTGTGTTTTTTTTTCCTTATTCATGATATATTTGAGCCTAAAATTCTCTTTTGAACCTTAAGTTTAGGGTGGATTAGAGAAGTATCAGTGTAGTCACACCCCTCTTCTTAATCTCTATTTTTTGTTATCCTTTTGTGCCTTGGAAATGTAATTTTCTTTTCTTCTTTGCCTCTCACCCCTCCAAGTTTTATAGTAAAATGACACAGTGCAATATTTTAGTCGTTCATTTTAGATACCTGTCATTCTTTCAATGTGCTCTCAATAGTTTAAGGATTATGCTCCTATGGTGGTCTTTGATTCTTGATGTTAATAGGCCCGGCCCCCTTTACCACTTATTCTTATTTCCCAGAGGCTTCTCCAGTCCTGCTGTGGTTTGCATGTGATTGGTTCATCTCCCCTAAATCTCTTGTTGGAATTGGATCCTCACTGTGGCTGTGGGAAGTGGGATTAGTTTGGGTTATGGGGGTGGATTCCTCATGTCTCCTCTGTCCCAGCAGTAGGCAGTGAGTACTTACTGTTGTGAGACTTGACTGGTTCTTGTGGGAACATATTAGTTTCCTCCGGAGTGGGTTTTCTTAAAACCAGGACACCTTTCATGTTTGGTCCCTCCTCACCTGTGCCTGTGGCCCCTTTGATCTTCTCATTCATGTTTAGATGTAGCATGAAAGTCCTCACTAAGCCAAGCAGACACATGCCAGTGCCTTGCTTCTCTGGCAGCCTGTAGAACTGTGAACTAAATAAACTTCTCTTCTTTATAAATTATCCAGGCTCAGATATTCCTTCATAGCAGCACAAAATAGATGAGTCCTATGGGTCAAGCTCTAACCCTGTGGTCCCCAAGCCCCGGGGCTGCAGAGGGAGAGGGGTACCTGTCTGTGGCCTGTTAGGGACCAGCTGACCAGCATGACCTCCTTAGCCCTGCCTCTGCCTTAGCCCTGCCCCTGCCTTAGCCCCGCCCTGCCTTAGCTCCATCCCCACTCTGGTCTGTGAAACAATTGTCTTAAAGGTTAGGAACCATGGTTCTAATCCATTCTCTGCCTCAACTCCATGCTAGTATGGCCAATTGTCTGGTTATCACCGCTTCTAAGTCAAAAAGGCATCTCACAATTAGAGGTGTCAAAACAGAACTCTTGATTCTTCACCTTTTCTCACCAAAATCCCCCCAAGTTACATCTCCCATCTTTTTATTGCAGCAACCCCATTCTACCAAAAACTTTAGAGCCACTGTAGACTTTTCTCTCTCACATCCTTATACCATTAACAACTGATTTCAAAATATATTCTGGGCTTGGTGCCTGTAGCACAGTGGTTACAGGCTGGCCACATACACTGAGACTGGCGGGTTTGAACCCAGCCTGGACCAGCTAAACAACAAAGACAACTGCAACAAGAAATAGCTGGGTGTTGTGGCGGATACCTGTAGTCCCAGCTACTTGGGAGGCTGAGGCAAGAGAATTGATTAAGCCCAAGAGTTTGAGGTTGCTGTGAGCTGTGATGCCATGGCACTCTACCAAGGGTGACAAAAGTGAGACTCTGTCTCACAAAAAAAAAAAAAAAAAAAAAAAAAAAATATAAATAAAAATATATAAATAAATATACCTGTGTGTGTGTATAGAGAATATATATTCTGGATATATTCTGAATCTGTGTCCTGCTCACCACCTCCTTCTCGGCTTCTCTCTCTCTCTCATCACCTCCTAACTGGTTTTCTTATTCCACTCTTGATTCCCTGCAGACCAGTCTACCCTGACAAGTCAGAATGATCTATCTAAAATATAAATTAAATCATGTCTATCCCCTGTTCCAAACCCTCTACTAGCTTCCCCCCCTCACTCAGAAGGAAATGTAAAGTCATTTCTGGGCTGGGGAGGTCCAAGTGACCCTGCTCTTGAAGCTGCCTGCCTTCCTCTCTCCACCTGACTCTGGCTCCCTGTACTGGTGGGATGGCTCAGTCCCTCCTTCCCTGAGGTCTGTTCAGATACCACTTTATCATCAAAGCCTTTTCTAACCACCTGATTAGATAAACCACCCTCCACTGCCCAATCCTTTGACCTTCCTTCGCGTTTCTTCACAGCACTCTGCACATTACATATTTATTAGTTTGTGTGTTTACTGTCTGTCTTCCCCATTACTGTGCTTACTGCTATATCTTTAGTGCTTAGAAGAGCTCCAGGCACAATCCATATTTGATGAATGTGTGAATGTTTCAGATCCTTATACCTTAGGTTTTCGCTTCCCAGTTCATTAAATACACTCACTCTGGTTAGCAGTTTTCAAACTATTTTTCTGCTAAGGAACATTCTCTGCAAACTGAGACTAATAATACAACATAGATGTGATTGGGGCAACTTCATTGAGTGGAAGGTGGAAACAGGAAAGGGCGGTACCCCTTTCAGCCTTTTACCTCCCACGGCTGCCTGGGCATGTTTGGAAATCACCAGTATAGGTTATCTCATTCAATTCCCAAGACTAATGTAAGAGGCAGATATCATAACCCCCATTTCACAGATCAGGTAGATAATCATGAGATGGCTAAGATGACATGGTGAATAAGCCCCATGGTTACAGAATGGCATCTCCAGCTGCTGACTGAAGTCTGCTCGCTCCAAATCCAGGTCTCTTCCCACTGCACCACTTGCTGGCTCCCTTAAATCTCCTCCTAGTGGATTATCCTTCATTCTTGGCATCCTATTCTCTTTCTATGCCTTCCTTTCTGTTTATACTGTTTGTAATGACATGCACTGGGGCTTTTCTTTGGGGGATATTTCTGGTCAGAATCCTGAGAATTTCTTCCATTTGTCCATTGAGGTCTCTTTATAGATCTGGGAAATGTTTTCCCAATTATTTCCTTAATTACAATTTCAAGGTTACTTACCTTTCCTCTTCCTCCAGGGACTCCTGTTATTCGATTTGGATAATCCTGATCTATTTTTAGGGCCATCAATTCTTTTCTCCTTGAAAAATGGAGCGCAGTCTGTTGAAGTCTGCTGTTTTGACATGGAAACCTTTATTTGCTTTTTAGCATTACTGCGTCTTTCTTCTCTGTGCTCATTATTCCCTTTTCCACCCATCGCATGCCCTAAGAACCTGGACCTCTGCCCTGTCTCGCTTGACCAACTCCTGGCTGTGTGTCCATTTGTGTGTACACTATGTATGTGCATGGAGATGCAGAAGTTATCAACACAAATGGGCGAAAAATTTCTCTTTTTCTTCAGATAAGAGTTTTTCCTAGTTTCTACAGTTGGTTCTAAACTTCTTCTTTCCTTTCTTTCTTTCTTTTTTTTTTTTTTTTTGAGACACAGTCTCACTCTGTCACTTGGGCTAGAGTGCCATGGTGTCAGCCTAGCTCACAGCAACCTCAAAGTCCTGAGTTCAAGGGATCCTCCTGCCTCAGCCTCCTGAGTAGCTGGGTCTGCAGGTGCTTGCCATACGCTTTGGTAATCTTTCTAATTTTACTAGTGATAGGATCTCTCTTGTTCAGCCTGGTCTCGAACTCCTAAGTTCAAGCAATCCCTTGCTTATCCTCTCAGAGAGCTAGAGTCACAGGTGTGAGCCAGCACACCCTACCTTAAATTTTTTTAATTGACAAAAATAATGTGTATTGATGGTATATAACATGATGTTTCAATTGTATACATACATTGTGTGATTTATTACAAAGCTATAGTAACCACCACAGCACAACACTGGTAGAGTTGGCTCTGGGGTTCAGGAATTATATCTTTTCTAATTTCTCTTCTGTAGACTTACTCTTTTATGAGTGTTTCCAGGGCAGCACCTGTAGCTCAAAGGAGTAGGGTGCCAGCCCCATATGCTGGAGGTGGTGGGTTCAAATCCAGCCCCAGCCAAAAACTGCAAAAATAAATAAATACATAAATAAAAATAAAAGTGTTTCCACATTTTGGGAGGTAGTTTTTGTCCCTCAGAGAAGTCTATAGCCGGCTTGCACTCCACTATATTCTCTAATATTCTGAGAGGAAAAACAATTCTAAAACTTATCCCTACATGATTGTACAATTTGGGGACATGAACATTTAAACAGCTTTAAGTTGATAAATTGTAAACCTGAGACCATTCCATGTTTTAGAAACCTGATTGACCTCTGACAACAAAGGTTTAAGACTTCTCTTTCAGGGTGGCACCTGTGGCTCAAGGAGTAGGGCGCTGGCCCCATACGCTGGAGGTGGCGGGTTCAAGCCCGGCCCTGGCCAAAAACTGCAAAAAAAAAAAAAGACTTCTCTTTCAGATTCCCTCAATGTTCTATTCTATAAATTTTTAAACATGCAGCCAAATTGGAAGAATGTGACAGTGAATCCTCACATTCCCACTGCCTAGATTCTACCATTAATGTTTGCTCTGTTTGTTTTATTACTTGTCTATACATCTGCAAGAGCAGTTTTAAGTATTAGGAATGACTGACTTCCATTAGGGAGGGACTACTTGTGAAGTCTTTAAACAAATCACTTCTCTCTGCACCTCACAAGTTCCTCCTCTGTAGGATAAATGATTAGCGTAGGTGGTGGTTTTCTGTCTGTGTTTCATGGAGCCCTCCAATTCTCTGGAGAGGGGTGGTGGTGTCTGAGACTTTATAGCATGTGCAACTCCTGTGTGGAGCAGGAAGGAGAGCATGGAGTGGTGATGATGGTCCCTAGAGCAGGTCAGGCTCCAGGCTCCCCGCAGCTTCAACTGGAGCAGCTCAGCTTTATTTATTTTATATTTTGTGGTTCCATATGTTTACGAAAGGGAATTGGGCAGCTGAATCCATTTCGAAAACTCTTGGATAGTGTGATTTTAAAATTCCTTTTCAGCTAACAGAAGGGACGTGTTTGGTCTTTCTAACGAGCTTGTAAAATTTTACAGAGGATAAACAAACTCTTCTATTCAAGACCCTTCCCTGTGCCAGGGCAGTTTGCCAGACCTTTGCCCATGTTATTGCATTTACTTCTTGTAAAAGCCCTACAAGGCAGGGATTGTTAACCTTACTTTATAGGTGCAAACATCCAGGGCTTAGAAAGTTGACTTGCTCACAGTCACTTGGTCTGCAGTTGGAGGAATTGCATGACACACCGGCATCCATCTCGCAGCAGATGGCATTTATCTGTTGGCATAGTCATAACCGTATCAGCATCTTCAGTGCTTTCTTAGGTAGGTCATGAAACCCTTGGTCAAGAGATCTTCTGTGTTGTTTTGGATGGTTGTGAATACAGAACTCCCCTTAGGAGCACAAAGGCTTTGAGAAGAAAACACTGTATGGTAGGAAAATCTGAGGCTGAGAATTCCAATTGCAAAAAATGTTAAGAGTGTAGATAGGAAAGGAACAGGATCAAGGTTAAAGCAAACCTATATCATCCTTTGGTAGAGGTCTTTGTAACTTTATTTATTTATTTATCTTTTAGCCTCCAGCCCCATTTCCTATCTTGGAGAACTCCCTCACTGAGTATAATTTCAGAGGACTGATGTGCACTAACTATAGAAAATGGGGACTCTCCATCTTGGTCCTTGGTGGCCACATTGTGACGTGTGACTTCTGCTCAGCCAATTGTCTACCCCTTCTTGGGTGTTTGTCTCTAAAAATAAACAGAGTTAAGAACCAATTAGAATTTATGCTTGGAAACATCTGTGGAGGTGTTGAATGATAGCCAAAGCCATGACCTCCACTAGCAGTGGTGGTGCTCTAGTCATACAGCCATGTTCAAAGATGGTTGTTTTACCTTTTTTTGATCCCTAAGCATATGGGTTTCTTTCCATTCTACTAGGTATAGTGGACTCTGCCACTGTTTTGTTACTAGTACAGAGCTGCTCCTATTGCTGTGTTCTGATGTGAAAATGGAGAGAATACCCACTCATCTACTCTGCGTTTTTCTTTGTCTTCAGCTATGAAAACAACCACATAGTCTCATGAGGACCTTTGCATCCGTCAGGTCATGTTAGTTTATGCTGCAATAACAATCAAGCCCCAAACCCTAGTGGTCTGAAACAACAAAGGTTGATTGTCCCCTGACGACATGGCCATTGTGGATCAGTGGTGGTACTCTGTTCGTTATAATCAGTAAGGGAGAAGTAGCTACCATCTCGATATTACGGGTTACTGTGGAAGAAGGAAAGAGGGACTGGCTGGGTCTTTCATCAGGACTCAAATGTTCAGCCTGAAATTGATCTATATGACTTCTACTCTCAGTTCACTGGTCAAAACCAGTCATGAAGCTCCAGTTAAACACAAGCCTGGAAATATTAGTGAAGCACAACTTTTATGGAGATGTCTTTAGATTCTGAACCTATGTCCTTGCTTTGAAGGGATTAAAAACTTGTCCACATATAGGGCTAGTTCTCCTATCATGCTCTTCATGGTTCTCCTTTCTACTCACTTCTCTGCAGGAGAACTTGAATAAAACTTCTTCATTCTGACAAAATTACAGAATCTCCTACACAACCAAATGGTCTTATTCTTCTGCCCCTTGGACAGACTCATTTTCTCACCCTACTCCAGTCAGAGAATTCCAAATTTTCTTCAAACAATCCAACTTCTCAGAAATTTAGGAAGGAATATGGGCTTTAATAAAGATTTTGTGAGAGTAACAGGGGAGGGGATGTCACAGAGATATCTAGTTACGTACCCAACTTTGGTCTCCCTTTTATAGCTGGTAGGTCCTACATAGGGACCTGAACTTTACAGTTCTCCTACATCCAGTGGGTCCCATGTAACTTGCTTTTATAATACGGTGGAAGTGATGGGTGTCATTTCTGAGCATGACTTTCAAGAAGTGTGTGTGCCTTGTCTGATGTCTTGTTTATTTTCCACCAGCTGGAAGCAAAAACAACTGAGGGAATGGTAGACCTACAAAATAGAAGTTTTCAAGGTCTTTTAATAATGATGTGGAAAAAACCTATTCACTGACCAGGAGCATCTGAATTAGAATTGCACATAAGTGAGAAATTGTTTTTAGCCCGAAACTTTTGGAGTTTGTTTCAGCCTCTAACATTCCCCTAACCAATACAGGGATTTATATCACATGCAACCCAGTCAATAACTTAAAAATCTCTCTTAGATTTATTCTTCTCCAAAGTCCATCTCTGGCTAAGGTGCTAATAGTCATCCCTCCTTCCCATCTTTTCCTGAGTAAAACATAGTTTCTTTTCTTCTTTTCCCCAGAGTATGGCCTTCTCATTTGAATCTTACTTTTCTGACCAGTCTTTTAAGCAGAACTCTTCTGTCACAGTTCCTGGCCCTGAATTGTGTACCCATACTCAAGAAGGAACTTGGAAAATCTTCACTTAACAGGACCCATTATTCGAAGGTAGCTGAGAAACCATGTTTAATTCCTTGAATTTATGTTTGAGTTTTAAAGTCTACTTTAAATGGATCATCGCCTATTTCTTCCAGACATTTATGTTCTCCATCTTGTTACCTATGTATTCACTGATATAGAAAGGCATTGTAGGGTAGTGGACACAGCCCTGATCAGGGAACTAGGAGACTTGGGTTCTAGTCCTAGCTCAGCCTCTTAGCAGCTGCTGGATCCTGGGTAGATTATATACCTTTTCTGGATGTCAGTTTTCAAAGCTTAGACCTAGAGGGTGTCTCTGGAAGGACTAGCAGAACCTTTTCACTTCCACCATTCCTAGTTCTTCACTGATTTCCTGTTTTGTGGTGTAGATACACTGAGTTTTCTACTATCCTCCTTTCCAAAAAATCAGATGGACTCAAACTCAAGGTGCTGACTTCCAGACTATTATTATTTTGATACACTTCAGTTTCATTACTTTAAGGACAATTTTAAGAGCTGTTCTTTCTATTAATTTAATCCCAGTTGGGTTTTTCAGGTGTCTTGGAGAAGCAAAACTATAAACCTCATCTTTATATTCTCTCTCTCTCTCTCTCTCTCTCACACACACACACACACACACACACACACACCCTAAATCCATCAGCTCTTAGTACCTAAACAGGCAGTTGGACTGTCCTGCAGCTTCTATTAATTTAGACATGCTTTTGGTGAGTGACTGCTACCGCTGCTGAATGGGGCTTCCTTAGATCATAGGATGAATAAACTTGAAAAAATTTGTAAGGAAAGAAAAAACTTCTCAGAAAACTTTTAAGGAAAAAGTTGCTGTCTCAACTGGACTGTGTGTTCTTTCCTACGGGAGACACTGCAGGGGCATGATCTTAAAGACACTCAAGAGACAGAGCCTCCTGAGCACGGCTGGCATCAATGAGACACCCACAGCTAAAACCTCATTTCACAGCTTGATAAAAATTAAACATAAAAGACTCTCCCTGCTCCACAGAAATAGAAATACATACTGTTTTGAGTTGAGAAGTGCCACCGCTAGTAATTGAATCACTAACTTACAGGGCTACCTTGCTTCTGAATAATAGTCCATGGATCACAGGGAGGCAATTGCTCATCACATCTCTGAGAGCAAATACATCTTCCCGGAGTGTCAAAGCCTTGTCAACATGACCTCAGGAAGCTCCCTCACCACTGTGATTCTAACTCTTTGCATGGAGTCATTGACTCCAGTATTTAGTCTGCTTTATAATTCTGGAGGAGGGACTTTGCAGGCCATATTTGTAAGGCTTACAAAGCTCTGACAAAGATGGGCTAGTGGAAGAGTGCAAAGAAGAGAAGGAAGTAGAAACCTTCTCCTTCCTGTGTGTTTTCTACAGACTTCCTATGTGCTTCTTATGGACATTTTGTCAGCTTCCTGTGAACTTCCTATATCCATCCTATGGACATCCCGTTGGCTTCCTGTGGACTTCTTGTGAACTTCCTATGGACCTCCCATGTGCTTCCTATGGATATCCTGTCAGTTTTCCGTGGACTTCTTGTGAAGTTCCTGTGTTTCCTATGGATCTCCTGTGTGTTTCCTGTGGACCTCCTGTATGCTTCCTGTGGACTTCTCATGAGCTTCCTGTGTGTTTCCTATGGAGTTCCTGTGTGCTTCCTGTGGATCTCTTGTGTGCTTTCTGTGGATTTCCTGTCAGCTTCCTGTGGACTCCTGTTGGCTTGCTGTGGATTTCCTGTTTGCTTCCTAAGGATTTCCTCTGCTTCCTCTTTTTGCCAGTGCCACCCAAGCAGCACTGTGTCACTCCAGCAGTGGCGGTTCCTTTCTGTAGTAGTGGCTGAATTCAGTTTGCAGTTTCTCTAATGCTTGCAGCTGAGTTTCATCATGCTGCCTCTCTCAGAGACACCAGCATTAGCTGACTCTTCTCTTTTCCTTAGAGGTTAGAGTCCTATCCTCATATCCCCTCCTTAATAACCTTTATAAGGTTTTTTTTTGCAGTTTTTGGCCGGGGCTGGGTTTGAACCTGCCATCTCCGGCATATGGGGCCGGCACCCTACTCATTTGAGCCACAGGCGCTGTCCAGTTTTATAAGTTTTAATAATTCCAGTCTCTTATTTTTGTTCCCCCAGGCCTAAGGGGTGATTGCTGATATTTCTGTAGTTGCTACTTTTGTGATAACTTCTAGTTATTTAGTTAGCAACTCTATACTTAGTTAATAACTTCTTTTTTATTAAATTCTCTCTGTGCAAATAACTTCTGTGATTTCTGATTCCTGACTGGACTCTGGCCAATACACCACTCTTAACAGGTTGGTTAGTAAGTTTCTCATGCTTTTCTATGGATTTATGTACACACATATACCAATCATGAGTATATGGCTTCCTTTTTATAAAAGCGACATCATATTCTTTGCCTAATCTTCTGCAACTTTCTTTTTTCACCTAATTTTAAATATGAAGAAGAAATAACAAATAATAGGAAATAATGAGAATTTAATCAAAATAACTTTCTATATCTGTACATGAGGCTTCTTTAGAATTTTTCATGACTGCATAGTGTTTTAGAATTTGTTTAATAATACCATTCCTAGACATTTTGATTATTTTTAATTTTTGGCAATTATAGAAAAATAGAAAAATGTTTCAATGGAGATACACTAAGTATACACTGGCAATTTTGGGGTTGCATGTTTGAGTATACATCTTTAAGATAGACATCTGTATAGAAACAGTTTAAAAACTGGCTTTAGCATATGATATTACTACTAACAATATCTGATTGTACCCATCTGCTTTCTCTCCTTTATGAATCCCTAAAAGTTTCGAGTCTGCTGATGGTACACTTTTTTATATTCTAGCAAGAGTATTGATTTTCTGTTTCTTCCTTGGTATGAAGAGTGACCACAGCAAGTGCTCAGGTGCCATCTTGATCCAATTTTTCCAAATACTAGTTTTCTTCCATGGCCTTAGTAGAGTCAATAAATCTTCAACTAGTGTCTTGCCAATTATCTCGTTTTCAGGGCAGTCATGAAAATGTTTTAGATTTTTCTGGCACAGGTAAAATGCTTTGAACATTTTTTTCTAGGTGAGTGAATTTCTCTCTCCCTGAAAGAAGAACCCTTAAAGGAATCTTCATGAGGAGCCTGTGGCCAAGAATTAATAGTGACTATAATATAAAAAGCCGACATTTATTGAGCACTTATTACATGCTCCATGTGTTAAGTGCTTTTTACATCTAATATGTAATACTCACAAAATCTTATTTTATAGATTATGAGTCTATAGGCTTAGAGAAGTTGAATTATTTACCTAAGCCACACAGCTAGCAAGTGCCAGAGCCAGAATTTAAGTGCAAACAGTCAGATTTGTTTGTACTATTTGATCATGAGTTTATTATCAACATATATTAATTGAACACTTAGTGTGGCTGTCATCTTCCAAGCTGGCCTTCTTGATATTCACCATGAGGTAGTTATCTCCCATAGTTAATAGGGTTGACCTTTGTCACCGATAGGATATTACAGAACTAACTGTACATGGCTTCTAAGTCTACGTCATAAAAGATCTTATGAATTCTGCCTTGGTGTCCCTTGGATCAGGCCAACTGCCACCAGCCATATTAGTGAGCTGTCTTGGAAGGCCCTAGTCAAACCTTCAGATCACTGTAGCCCCTGACTTACTTACATCTTGACTACAATCTAAGGAAAGACAAATCAAAACCACCCAAATAAGCTGTTCCTGATTTTTGACTCACAGAAGCTGTGTGAGATAATTCATTTGAGTTGTTGTTTTATGTTGCCAAACCTTGGAACCGTTGATGTTCTGGTTACTATCCTGGGTACTAGGGATTGAGTAGCCAATAGGAAAGATAGCCTCTTGCTATCACATTGCTTAAAGTTCTTTGAAGGCAATCTCCCAATAATCAAGGAACTATGTGGTCATCCAATAAATCAGTAAGAAAAAAAATTAAGTTTTATGTAGATAGTTCAAATAGAGGGAGTTGGTGAAGTCATTTAGTTTGGGTAGGTGATGGAAATACTCACTGAGATGATAATAATAAAGTTGGTATCAGAAAGTTGGGGAGATTCCAAAAGGTAAAAATTATTTAGGGAAAGAGAATGGCTAGTGCAAAGGCCCAGATGAGGGAGGATCCAGGCCAATGTGGGTGAGCAGTAGAGTTTGGGGTAGGAGCAGGGAGGAAATGAAGCCCAAGAGGAAACAGAGGCAGGGGCACATAGGGCCTCTAGGCAGCATTGTCAGAAGTTTGGATTTTATTGGAGGTATAATGGAAAGCTCTTGAAGCAGGTGAGTCATGCAATCAGGTTTAATTTTCAAAAGAACATCTTGATGCCACTATGTGAAGGGATTGCAGACAGAACATGTGGGTGGATGAGGGAAAGCATGATGCGTGGACATTGTGCTGATGGACAGGGTGAGACAAAGAGAAAAACTGAAGATTAGAGGAATATCAGTTTTCTGACTGGAGCAACTGAGTGGATAGCAGCACTATTTACTGAGATGGGAAGTTGGGAAGAGCAAGTGCGTAGGGGGAGAAGAGTTTTCTTTGACCATGTTAACTTTCAGATGCCTATTTGGCCTCCAAATGAAGGGCTAGAGTTTCTGGAAGAAGTTCTGGAGGTAATGTTCTTTACTAATATGCTATGATACATGCAGGACTAAATGGAATATTCAAGGTCATCTGAAAGAGCAGCCTCTAGTCAACTGTGCGTCAAAGCTGAGTCAGGGAGCAGCTGAGTTAGTCACTTTAAAGCCATAACTGCAGCCTAGTGGATGCTGGAAGCTTTTTCTCTTGATCTTTATATTAGTGAAGGTTCAATGTCTAGTTGTTCAACATCTACGATAAACCAGGCTCTCTGCCAAGTGATTTCATTTAGGTTATTTTATTTAAACCTGTACTCTTTCTACCTCAATGTATACTGTCTAAAAGCATAAATGCCCCTTCAGGAAGTGTTCTTTATAATTTTCATGGACCAATATTGACAACTGCGTTTTATATATCATCCTCCATGCTTCCGGGGAAAGCAACTTATCTATTCAAATCAAGAGGCCATCACTTCTAGGAGTTGAGTGTGGCTGCCGTATGTTATGATTTTATTATTTATTTGTTTATTTTTATTAAATCATAGCTGTGCACATTAATGCAATTATGGGGGTACAATGTGCTGGTTTTATATACAATTTGAAATACTTTCATAGCCTTCACCTCATTTTCTTAGTTATTGTGTTAAGACATTTATATTCTACACTTAGTAGATTTAACATGTACCCTTGTCGAATGTGCCATAGGTGTGGTCCCACCAATTAAAGAGGGCATTCATTAAGCAGATGTGAACACACCCTTGAAACTATTCAAGAATATGTGGTGTTAAGGTACATTTTATAAAATGTATTCAATAAACATGTGCCATGCTCCCCTATCCCCTTCCTCCGTCTCTCACTCCATCCCTTCCCATTTTTCTATCTTCCCTGTCCCATCTTGCCGTCCAAAGCATTATGCTGGGCACTGAGGATATGAAGATAGGTACACTCATATTTTCCAGTCTGGGTGCCTAATTCCTGGCTATGAGGCTATGAAGTTGAGGCCACAGACCTAGTGTTGCACATTTTTTTGTAATTGTGGCAACATGCGCATAACATAAATGTCACCAATTTAACTGTTTGAAAGTGTATATGCAGTGACATTTAGTACTATCACCACTATCTATCCCATCATTTTTATCACTCCTAAAGGAGATTTCGTGCCTATGAAGCAGTCACACATTCTTCTCTTCTCCCAGACCCTGGTAACCAACTTGCTTTCTGTCTAATCTTTTTCCTTTCAAAAAATATTTTGTTTACATTTCAAATTGAACATTAATTATCAGAATGACTTAAGAACCAGGAAAGGTTGCAATTTATTATCATTTTCCATTACAAAATCTAATGTTCAAAGGTTTATATGCTTCTGGGGACTTGCCTATTTTTCATTTTTCATGTAGGTGGAATCACACAGTGTGTGTCCTTTTGTGTCTGGTTCCTTACACTTAGCATCATGTTTTCAAGGTTCATGCATGTTGTTCTGTGAATCAGAATTTTATTCCTTTTTATCACAGAATAGTATTCCATGAGATGGATATACTGCATTTTGTTTATCCTTTTTTTTTTTTTTTGAGATAAGAGTCTCACTTTGTTGCCCTTGGTAGAGTGCTGTGGCATCATAGCTCACAGCAATTTCAAACTCCTGGTCTCAAGTGATTCTCTTGCCTGAGCCTCCTGAGTAGCTGGGACTATAGGCACCTGTCACGATGTTCAGCTATTTTTCTTAGAGAGGGGGGTCTCACTCTTGCTCAGGCTGGTCTCGAACTCATGAGCAAAGGCAACCCACCCTCTTTGGCCTCCCAGAGTGCTAGGATTAGAGATGTAAGCCACCATGCCCAGCTTGTTTATCCTTTTATTAGTTAATGGACACTTGGGTTGTTTCCACCTTTTGACTATGATGAATGGTGCTGCTATGAACATGGATATGCAAATTTTTGTTTTAATTGCATGTTTTCAGTTCTTTTGGAAATGTACTTAGGAGAGGAATTGCTGGGTTATATGGAAATTCTGTTTAACGTACTAAAGAGCCATCAAACTATTTCCCCTAGTGTTACATTTTTGTGCATCCTTGCATTTCCTAGCTTAGTATAAGGCACGGTATTTGAATTATCAATCAACTAATCCATCCTTTAAGGCATGAATTTGCTGGGCCATCTCTCTCTCTCTCTTTCTACCCCCCACCCCATGTATGATCCATACATGTAGAAAGGGCTGTGTTATAAACCTTTGAACATTAGATTTTATAATGGAATGTGATAATAAATTGTAACCTTTCCTGGTTCTTACGTCATTCTGATAATCAATGTTAAATTTGAAGTGTAAACAAATTACTGTTTGAAAGGAAAGCAGTTGCTGATAATTTGGCCACTCTAGTATGGCTACAATTTTTAGTTTTAAATTCTGTTCCAGCTGGTCTTTATGCACATATTTTATATACTTATAGTCAGAGCATACACGTAAATGTATAGGCTGCATTTCTTAATGAATGCTTTACTAGATCATTTCCATATGGTGATAGGGTCTTCATCATTATTTTTAATGGCTATATATCATCAAGCTGATTTCTCATAGGTTGCTTAGCTATTCCTGTGTTAACTAGATATCTACATTGTTAGTAATTTCTAATATAGGAAATAATTCTGAGACCTTTATTTTAATGAATGTAGTTTTTGCTTCTCTTAGGTTCTTTCTTTGTCTTCCCTTCCTTCCTTCTTTTGATCTTGCTTTGTTATCTAGGCTGGAGTGTAGTGGTATGACTATAGCTCACTGCAGCCTCCTCGAAGTTTTGGAGCCAAGTGACCCTCTTGCCTCCTGTGTACCTAGCACTACAGGCACATGCCACATACCAGTTACCATAACAGCTAATTTTTCTAATTTTTGTAGAGATAAGGGTCTTGCTATGTTGTCCAGGCTGATATTGAACTCCTGGCTTCAAGCAATCTTCCTGCCTCTGCCTCCCAAAGTACTGAGTTTACAGGTGAGAGCTACTGGGCCATAGACTTAAATTATTTCTTTAGAACAGATCACTTGAATGAAATTATTGGCTTAAAAGGTATATTTATTTGTATTACTCTTGATGTACAATGTGATGTTCTCAAGAGTAGTTGTGCCCATGTAAAATGGTGTCAGTAAATGCTTGAGTGTACTTGTTTCAAAACAGTGGAGAAGTCTGTTCCCTCCCTCCCTCACTCCCTTCCTTTCTACCTTCCTTCCTTCTTTCCTTTCTTCCTTCCTATTCCATAGGGATAAAATGGCACTTTGTTATTCTTTGATTACTGTTACCCTTGACTCTCTACTGCTTCAGAAATGTTCTTTTTTTCTGAGTCTCTTCTCAAAGGAGGAATTTATGAGGAGATGGCAAACAAGCAGGATTTGGGAAGATTAGTAGGGTTAATACAAACTGGGGCCTAAGGGGTGGTGAGGACCAGACACAAGAGAATTGGAGCACTTTTTGGAGGACCACCCATCCTGGGTTCCCCTTCAGAGCTAGGTCTCATGAGGGCCCACCCCACCCTCCCAGGGTAAAAAGGAAATAGAAAGGAAAGACAGAGCTTCTAGTTTCGCTGAATATCTGATTTTCATTAGGCCTAAAGCAATTCTTTGTTGTAATTTAAACTGGTTCTTTTGTTAAGCCTGAAACCTGCCACCCACTCCTGGTGCGGGATGAGGACCACAGGGCCTGTGGTAAGTTACACTTGTGGGATCCTTATTCTCTGGTGTGAATGAAGGATTGGGTGACAGGTAATTAACCAGCTGCAGCTGCAATTGCCCCAGGACTTGCCCTACCTCCCTCTGTGGGAGGAGCAGTTCCAGGCAGAGTGTCCTGCCCTCCTGTGAACCCGCCCAGGAGCACTGAGGAGATAGAGCCACAGTGGTCAGGCCTATGCTCAGCTTTATTGTTACTAGGGCCACCTTTCCCTTTGGAGATGCAAAATAAAACACCAACTGCCATCTCAGTTCTTTTAGAAGAAATTGTGGTAGAATATACACAACATAAAATTTACTGTTTCAATATTTTCAAGTGTACAGTTCACTGGCCTTGAGTGCATTGACACTGTTGTGCAACCATCACCTTCATCCATCTCCAAAACTTGTCCCATCATCCCCCAAGGAAGGGCCACATCGTAAAACAATACTCCCCATTTTCTTCCCCTCAGCCCCTTGGCAACCACCTTTCTATTTTCTGTCTCTCTAAATTTGGCTATTCTAGGTACCTAATAAAAGTGGTGTCATATACAATTGCCCTAACTTCTTTCAAGATTTATCTGTATTGTAGCATGTGTCATAATTTCCATCTTTTCCAAGGCTGAATAACATTCTACTGTATATGTATAGATGTTGTGTGTTTGTGTGTATATGTACATTAATATATACCGCCTGTGTGCATATATATGCGTGTAGAGTATGTGTATCTTATGTATGTATATATATTATGTGTATGTACAAATGACCTATATGCATATATATACACAAACTCTACCTGTGTGTTTTATATATATATAACATGCAACATTCTACTTATCCCTTCATTCATCAATGGACACTTAGGTTGCTTCTGTGTTTCAGCTATCATGAGTAATGCTGGTGCGAACATGGGTGGTACAAATATTTCTTTAAGACCTTGCTTTCAGTTCTTTTGGGTTTATGCCTGGAAGAGGAACTGATGGTAATTTTATTTCTGGTATTTTGAGGACCTTCCACACTGTTTTCCAGAGTGACTGCACCATTTTACCTTCTTGGCAGCATTGCAAGTGTAACTGCCACCTCAATCTTGAGCTACTGGGATGATGTAAACATGGAAAGATAGATAGAGGCTGACTTTTCAGGTATCCTCAGAGATTAGAAACAGGGGAAATTAACCCAGAGCCAGCTGGGACAGGCCAAGTCTGCTGGATCAAAATGGCCACAAGTCTCCACAGAATATCAGAGCAGGGGTGTGCCCAGTGCAATTTTAGGCCTCTAATTTGACACTGACACCCGGTTTTGGAGGCCAGTGGGTTCTATTATTTTATGTTATAGTTTTAAAAAAATTTTAATTTAGTGTAGCAGCAAGGTTTATAAGCTTATTTTAGATTGTGAAGAACAAGCCCTCAATTTATTTGTCTTAAAACTGCTTCACTGTGTATTTCCAAATTCTAATGGTTGCCAGAAATATGTCCTCAATGCTTGCATATTAATAAGATCATAAAATTAGTGCTTTCTCGCTGTTTCATCTTTCTAGATGTCATTTACCCAAATATGGTTTTCAGAACACTAGTTCTTCAGGATATAGTGGACAATAAATGAAAAAGGATTTGAATTTCAGGCATATTTTCATTTAATTATATGAGTGCGCATGTGACTTTCAAAAGGGGCTTCTCCAAGACATCAGGTCTCTCATTTACTCACATTGAGATCATTATTTTCAAGGACCCCTTCAAAGTAATGGTATTGCACAGGAGATATTTTGAGACAAGCTTTTGTAGATCAATGAAGCTTCATATTTTTAATTTTTTTTCTTTATAGAAATGTCTGTATTCCACAGGGAAGCAACATGACATGTTATAGACTCAGGCAAAATTGAATTCAAATCCTACCTCCTCCATATGCTAACTGCATGAATGAGGGAGAGTTCTTTAATATCTTTAAGCTTCAGTTCTCTTTTCTGTGAAATGGGTCAATTTTTGCCTCTTCATAGGATTAAGTGAAATGATAAACAAGAAACATTTTCACCTACTGAGTTGCTGGTTTGATTAACTGCGACCTACCTGTGCCTTTGGAATGTAATGCTTTGTTGTTGGTTATTGTTGAACACTCCCATGTCCTTTCTTGGATTGTAATAAGTACTTCCAAGCATGATTAACTAACCAGTCTTCGTCAGGTGCTGATAAGTCACATCTGCTGAGGTCAGTTATCTGGTTTGACACATGGTCAGTACAACTGAAGGCCATGCAGTTCAATCTGGATATTGCACATACTCATATAAGTTCATTGCTTTTCCTCACCATCAGTCCCTGCCAGCTCTTGTCTGGCATTAACTGTTGAAGTCTGATTTTTAGACTTGTTCGGAGGAGAGTTCGTGTCTTCTGCTATGTGGATCCAGTATTTAATCTCCCCTTTACCTCATCCCTGCAGCTCCTTCTGTCCTCAAATGGTTCCGCTGATCACATCTCTGTTTTCTCTCACTTTCTTTCTTCACTCAGCTGGAAACTGTGCTCTTCGTCAGCCCCATGGAACCTCCCTCGGGAGAACTTGCCTTCCTGTGTTATCAATAAGTAGCCATATCCTTCAAGGCACTGCTTTTTACTTGCTCACTTTTCTTTCTACTTTTTTGTCTTATAAGTACTCTTGCACTTGGTGGGCAAATATTGACTATATGCTTTATGTGATATGTGTAGATGGCCTCTGACAGTTTCTGCTTCTGTGTAGTGGACAGTCCCCTCTCCTCCAGTCTTGGCTAATTTGGGACTTTCTCTGGCCAGTAGAATTCAGTGGAAGTCATGCTGTGGATGTTCTGGGCTTAGATCTAAAGAGGCCTGGCAGTGTCTGCTTTTGGAGTTGTCATAAGGAAACTTGGGAGGGGCTAATGAATGATGCGGGAAATGAGAGGGGGGGGGGAGCTGCATGAAGGAGAACTGAGATGCCCCAGCCAATAGCACCAAGGCCCCAGATACCTGAGTGAGAACATCCTGGATGTCCTAGCATCATCCAAGTTCTCAGATAAATGCAGCCTCTTGAGTGACCACATAGAAGGGAAAACCCTGCTTAGCTGAACCCAGCCAACCATAGCAGTGAGTGAAATAATAAATTATGGCTCAGTGCCTGTGGCTCAAGTGGCTAAGGCACCAGCCACATACACCTAAGGTGGCGGGTTCGAGTTCAGCCTGGGCCTGCCAAACAACAATGATGGCTGCAACCAAAAAATAGCCAGGTATTGTGGTAGGTGCCTGTGGTCCCAGCTACTTGGGAGGCGGAGGCAGGAGACTTGCTTGAGCCCAGGAGTTGGAGGTTGCTGTGAGCTGTGATGCCACAGCACTCTACCCAGGGGGACAACTTGAGGCTCTGTCTCAAAAAAAAGAAAGAAAGAATAAATTATTACTGCATTAAGGCAGGGCTCTGCAAAAATTTTCTGTAAAGAGCCAAGTAGCAAAAATTTTAGGCTTTTCAGGAAGACTATGGTCTCTGTTACAACTACTCACCTCTGCTGTTATAGAGTGAAAGCGGCTATAGACAATATGCAAATGACTCAGTACGGCTACATTCCCATAGAACTTTATTTACAAAAAGAGCTGGCCAGCTGGAGTTGCCTGTGGACCATAATTTGCTGACCCCTATGTTAAGCCACTAAGTTTTGGGTTGGCGTCACAAATATGATAGATAACTGAAATAGCCTACTCATACACTCCAGGCACTAGGCAAGTGTTGAGCCTATAATTGTCAAAATGACAAATCATTCCTGCCTTCAGGGAGCTTGCAGCTTGCCCTAGCTTTATGGAGAAAGAGATTAGAGCCAATAGCTCCTGTCCAAATAACCTCCAAGGCTCAAATCCAACTGGTAAGAATTCAGTGGAATGGACAGCTATTGAAGAAATGAGATGGTGTTGAAACTGAGAAGTATACACATCTGCTCTGGTGATTATTGCTGCATAAGGGACCACTCCAAAACTTAGACGTATAAAACAGCTATTTTATTATGCTCATGAATTCTGTAGGTCAGGAAGTAGACAGCGATAGCTTGTCTTTGACCCGCAGTGTCAGGGTCTCAGCTGGATAGACTTAGTAGCTGAGGGTTATTTGTCATCTGGAGGCAAAAGTCATACAGAGACATCTTCACTCAAGTGTGTCAGTTGATGCTGGCTCTCAGCTGGGGCACTCAGCTACCACACCTCTGCATGGCCTGAGTTTCCTAATCAGGGTGGTCCTAGGAGAGAGTGTCTCAGAAAGCAACATGGAAACTGCATCACATTAGTTTGGAAGTCATGCAGTGTTGTTTTCAAAGTATGCTATTAGCTTGAAGAGAAGGGGATATACACATTGCCTTTGATGGGGGGAGTGTCAAAGAATTTACAGACATATTTTAAAACCACTTTAGTATTGGCTTTATTAGTCAGAGTTCTCCAGAGAAACAGAACTAATACTATAGAAATATATGTGTGAAAAGATTTATCATGGGAATTCGCTCATATGATTATAGAAGGTGAAAAGTCCCACCATCTGCTGTCTGGAGCTGGAGACCCAGAAAAGCCAGTGGTATAATTCATTCTGAGTGTGAAGCCCTGAGAACCAAGAGATCCAGCTCAAATTCAAAGACCTGAGAACTTGGGGGTGCTGCTGGCGTAAGTCTTGGAGTTTGAAGGCCCAAGAACCAAGAGCTCCAATGTCTGATGGTAGAAGAAGATTGATGTGCCAACATAAGATAAGACAGAAGGAGAGAGAGAGAGAAAATATTGCCCTTTCTCCACTTTTTTGTACTCTTCTGGTTCTCAGTGGATTGGGTGATCCACATTGATAAGGTGGATCATCTTTACTCAGTCTACTGATTCAAATGATAATTTCTTCCATAAACATCTTAACCCACACACATAGAAATAAAGTTTTACCAGCTACCTGGGAACCTTTTAGCTCAGTCAAGCTGACATAAAATTCACGCTCACACTGATTTATAAAGAGGACTGAATAACTCTATCTTGAATGGGCTTATGAGTTCTGAACATTCCTAGTTAAGGTTGATCCAAGTTCATAATAATCTGCTCAGTGTGGTTCTGGAGAGTATGTGAAATGCGAAATTGTACTCACTGATTGTCATAGTACTTACTAGAGAAAGCCTGTGTCTTTTGTATTCTTTATAGCAATAGAGGACAATGATTGAGAGTTAGTCCTAAATTACTGGCCTGGCTCTGACATTTGCTTGCTATGTCAATTTCTCAACATTTTAAAAGGCTTTTTGGCCTCATTTAAAAAAATAGAGATACTAATATTATACTTCTGAGAATTCCTGTGAAATACCAACAAGAAAATACATGTAACTAGCAATTAGTGGGTGCCAAATAAATAGTATTATCTTAACATAGACTATTTTATAAATTTTGAGCATTTAGTAAGTTTTAAGGATACAGTAATGGCAAAGTATTATGGAAAAGAGCTAAAAGAAAAGCAAGAAATCACTTATTCTGAAAATAATTTCAATTTTAATTTTTGATATATGTACCTTTAAGATGCAAGAGCTATCTATGTCCATTTATATCCAGAGACATAAAATTATACACACAGCATGTACATAGTTACATGTCACATGCACACACATACACAATTTTACATGAATGGCATAATAGTCATGGTATCTCATAAACTTTTTTTTATTTGACATTGACCATAAATATCTTCCCAGGAAAATGTATATCTTGCACCACTGTTGAAAGAACTGACAGATGGTAGCCCATTGTACATAGTATGTATTTACCATAGTTTAACTTGTTCTAATTGATGGACATGTCAGTTGTTTCCATTCGTTTGCAGGTTGCCAGGTGGCAATTCTTCACTGAAGATAGTAATAATGATGTCCTTAGAAAGTAAAGTCTAGGCGTGGCGCCTGTGGCTCAAGTGGCTAAGGCGCTAGCCACATATACCTGAGCTGGCGGGTTCGAATATAGCCCAGGGCCGCCAAACAACAATGGCGGCTGCAAAGCAAAAATAGCCAGGCTCCCTGGTGGGTGCCTGTAGTCCCAGCTACTTGGGAGGCGGAGGCAGGAGAATCCCTTGAGCCCAGGAGTTGGAGATTACTGTGAGCTGTGATGCCACAGCACTCTACCAAGGGCGACAACTTGAGGTTCTGTCTCAAAAAAGAAAGTAAAGTCTAAAAACTAGACTCAGTAATAGGCCAGAATGTTCGATCATACCCTGCTCCTGTTGGCAACTCTGTCTTTTAGTAGGAAACAAGGAGGCAATATAACTAAGCCCTCAAGTATCTGGATTCAACCACAGGTCTTGCCGTGAGCCTCTGGACACTTCCAACCTCTAACCCCCTTGGCTCCCAACTTCTTGATCATTCCCTATGCTGGTGGCTTCCTTTCTCATGACAGTACACCTTTAGCAAACATTTGACCCTCCTTGGTGTTGATCTGCCCAAGCCCCTGGCTTCCTGTGGGTGCGTCTAGATCCATCCAGCATGAGCCCATGTGGTCAGCCTTTCTACTGGGTTTGTCCTGCCTCATTGAAAGTCACCAACATTGTTTTAGCAGTGGAATCCTTCTGCATCTCTGAATGAAATGCCACAGAACCATTAGAGCTGGCAGATACCTGGGGGCACTTATGGTCTAATCTTCTAGGAACTACTGGCAAAGGGGATGGTTCTAAATGCAGATGAGATGATAAAAGGCGAAAGGTGATAGGTTTTAAAAGGTATAAAAAGAGCTATTGGAATTTAGAATAGGGGAAATGTGTTTGTCTCTGATTCAGAACCTGGGGCTACAAAAACCTCAGTTGTTATGGGAAAATGTTTCTTAAAGTATTTCTTCCCTAAGAAAATAATAGATTTTTATTTTATTTTATTATTATTTTTGAGACAAGAGTCTCACTCTGCTACCAGAGCTAGAACGCAGTGGCATCATCATAGCTCACTGCAACCTCAAACTCCTGGGCTCCAGCAATCCTCCTGTCTCAGCCTGCTGAGGACCTGAGATAACAGGCATGTGCCACTACACTTAGTTAATTTTTTCTATTTTTTTTTTGTAAAGATGAGGTCTTGCTCTTGCTCAGGCTGGTCACAAATTTCTGACCTCAAGAAATCTTCCTACCTCTGCTCCCCTAAGTGCTAGGATTACAAGTGTGAACTATTGTGTCTGTCCTGAAAATATATTTTAATGTGAGACTGGACTAGAAGTCTTCTAAGCTATTTTCTATTGACCTTGAATTGTCAGAGTTTTCGTCTTCTGTAAAAGGGTGCTAATAATAACAGCTTTGTAATGTTATAGGATCACCTAAGATGATGTCAAAGGCTTTGTAAGAAAGAGGCTTCTTACTATTGCTATTATGGTTATAAATATTCTTAAGAGTTATAACTTCAAACTTTTGCATTTTGTAGGGGCCAAATATTTTAGATTCATATACTAAACAATGCAAAAGTAGCCAGTTATTAAGGGAGTTAACATTATACAAAAGCTCTTTTACCTCAGACTAGATGGAAATTCTAAGATCCCAATGATACTAATATTATTCATAATAGTCAAAAGGTAGAAACAATTGTTCATCGATGAATGAATGGAGAAATAAAAAGTGGTACATCCATAGACTGGAATATTATTCATCAATAAAAAGGAATGAAGTACCGGGTACCCTACAACCCAGACAACTCACAAAAACAAGCTAAGCTGAAGAAGCCAGTCACAAAATAGGATGCATAGGACTGAGAGGGACTGGAGGGATAGAGGAATGCTAGCCAAAGAGTACGGGGTTTCTTTTCAAGGTGACAAAATACTTCTAAAATTGTAATGATCACATATATCTCTGAATGTACTAAAAACCACTGGATTATACAATTAAAATGGGTGAATTATATCGTATGTGAATTATATACAAATAAAGTTATTACAAATGATTCACAAGCCAAAGGACCCAGCTAAACCAGTTAAGCCCAGCTGAACTCACACCCTAAAAAATATACTAGAAAAAGCCCTCCTCCTGGAGAGAGGCAACTCCAAGGTGCATGGAGATTTCACATCTATACCAACTCTGTCCGAGTGAGCTGGGTGCTAGGGATATGACCACCAACAAAACCAAGTTAGGGTCGCCCAACTCCGTTGATCAGTGGAGACATAATCCCGTCACTGCCTCACTTGCTCTCCATCTCTGGGTATGCCTCTGGCATGTGGCTGTCACTACATTCAGAAATGGAAGGACTGCCATCCAGTCAGGCTGTGGGTTTTTGGGAGTTGTGTGCTCTGAAAGGCTGTGGAATGACACGGGGAGGCTGAGGCAGGGGAAAGTGGCTGGGAAGTGTTTGTCTGCCATCTGCACTGTCCAGTTTACTTCCAGTTGCTTTTGCTAAAGTTTCTTGGGACATGAGAAGGGCTAAATGCTTCCTACTTTCTTTTATGATGCCTGGACTTCTGTCCTTGTCAAGGAAGGTACATGGAACCCACACATTACTGTTCTTATTCAGGTCCTAATTTCCAGTTAGTGGAAATTTCTCTCAGATATCTATGATCCCACAGGTGTTTTAGAGGAAAACATAAAAGGAGATAACAGAGACTGCAGCCTGATGCTTTTTCATTCCATTTCTTAATATCGACATCCATGTTCCAAACTGTTCTGGAATTCTAAGGCAGTGCTCTTCATTCATTTTCTATTTGCATTTGGACAGGGCTTAGAGAACAAATTTGCACACACATTTAACTTTGACTCTTTAAGATTTGGAATTCAAATTATCTGAATCCAATTCAATTTTAGTATAATGCACTTTGCACTTCGATGTTCACACATGATCCCATGAGATGATGTCAGCAGAAAGAGCTCTGGACCAGGAGTTGGGAATCTTGGATTCTAGTTCTGGCTCTCCCTCCTACTCTGGAGAGATGGGACCCTGGAAGATCCACTTACTCTTCCTGGACCTCAGCTTTCCAGTTTCTAAAACGGGCAGGTGGACTTGATGGTTGCTGAGGCCCCTCTCACATCAGATGTTTTATGTCTTTGTGTTTATCACCAATGGCCATTTATATTTAGTGCAGGAAATTGGATAACTAGCTTCTAAGATAGCAAACAAGCAATAGTTTGTGAGGGATGGAATCTTCCCATTCAACAAAGGCTTTAGGTTTTCCTAATAAGCCAAAATAGGGCTTTGAGTTTTCTTACCATCATCCTGTACTTTTAGTCCTGCAAGATTAGAATTTTAGACAGTCCTCTGTGTGTTTTGCTTACAATTAAAATAAGCTGTTACTAGTTAATGTATGGCCCAGGTCACAGGTACATTGTACTTACAGCAGTCGCTCTAGAACTTCAATGTATGACAGAATCACCTAGAATGCTTGTTAAAACATAGAAGGCTAGGCCTTATTTCCAGATTTTCTGATTCAGCAGGTCTGGAGTGCAGCCTAAAAATTTGCATTTGTAGCAAGTATCCAGATGACACTGATGCTGCTGGCCCACCCAAGGACCACACTTTTGGTAACTGCTGAGCAGGAGGTATTGTATATTGGCTTGCTTTGTTTTGCTTCAATTTCCAGAGAAAATCTAAGAGTCTTCCCAAGTAAGTAAAGGAAAGGAATTCGTTTATGTTGGCCACTCCTCCCCTTTCTTGTCATTTTCTTTGATTAATTTCTAGTGTAATCTGAGGCTGCCTGGCCTGGTTAGAGAGTTTGCATCTGAAGGACTGAGGCTGGGATGAGTGGGCTATCTAACTCAAATTAGCCAGGAGGAGAAGGAGCCAGAGGGGGTGTAATAGATGAATGAACACTGGAAATTATATTTTGTACAACCAAGAAAAATAATGTTGAGAGGGGGAGAAGGCAGGCCAGTCTGTAGAGCAGTATGTCCTGGTGATTTTATTTTCCAAAGTTGTGGCAGACTTGTACACCCAAATTATCATTCTTCTCTTTTTCCTGAACAAACACCTAGACCACATTTCCCAGCTTCCCTGATAGTGAGATATGGTCTGAATTAGTTATTTCCAATGAAATGTGGATGGAAGTGATCTGGGCTTGTTCTAGGCTAAGACTTTTTTTTTTTTTTTTTTGGCAGTTTTTGGCCAGGGCTGGGCTTGAACCCGCCACCACTGGTATATGGGGCCAGCGCCCCACTCCCTTGAGCCACAGGACCCACCCCAGGCCAAGACTTTTAAGGTGAACCTGTGCCTCCTTGTTTTTTTTTTTCCTTTCTTCCATTTCCTGGAAGGAGATTCAAGGATCTGGTGTCCCTGAATTACCACATGGAGGGGAGCTGCCTGTTGTTCAGGAGCTCTTGAATTCTTACAGGAGTTAGAAATGTATGTCTGCTGTATTGAGTCGTTATAAACTTCCAGGTCCAATTTTTACTGCATCCAAGTCCTAACCAATAAACTTATATTTCATTATTTTTCAGTATCAAAGGATTGAGTTGTGGGGATAGAAAGAAACAAAAAGTTAGACCCAGATGAATGCCTAAAAAATCCCCCCCAAATGAGCCAGGAGCTATGCTAACCAGTGTTCATTTAGGTTTAAATCAAAGAAAGGGATCTGTTGGCAGTATGGGGATTATAAGTAGAGCTAAGGAAGTTCACACTAATTCTATTGAGAAATCTCGAATTTAGATATGCTGTCCCATTTTAAGGATTAGAACATTAAAGTTAACGTACAAAAACAAAAAATAAACAAACAAAAAAGGGTGGTGCCTGTAGGTCAGTGGTTAGGGTGCTGCCCACATATACCTAGGCTGGGGGTTCGAACACAGCCTGGGTGAGCTAAACAAAAATGACAACTGCAACAACAACAAAATAGCTGGGTGTTGTGGTGGGCGCCTGTAGTCCCAGCTACTTGCGAGGCTGAGGCAAGAGAATCACTTAAGCCCAAGAGTTGGAGGTTGCTGTGAGCTGTGATGCCATAGGCCTCTACTGAGGGTAACATAATGAGACTCTGTCTCAAAAAAAAAAAAAAAGAAAGAAAGAAAAGAAAAGAAACAAAAAAGAAAAAGAAAAGTTAACATAGGGTAGGTAGAAAAAGTACCGTGAATAAGGAAAGGGGAACATCCCTCAGTGTAGTCAGTGGAGAAATTCAATTCTGGAAATATGTACTGCAAGAACAAAAGAATCTTTTAGAAAATGTGCATCCACAATAGATGCAAGAAGACACAGCCTTGATGGAAAAAGAAGCAAAATCACAAGAAAGAAATGGAAGAGTTGAAGGGTCTAATGGATACGTTTGTGGTGACAGTCATTGCTCTTTTCTTATTTTAAACCAAGAGGTATACTCTAATATCGCAAACTTTGTTTAATAAAAAAGAAGAAAGGAATTAATGGAGGGGATGAGGAAACTGGTATGCAATCCCAAGATTGAATTTCACAATGATGTAGAAGCTTCTTCAGAAGCTCACTCAGAGTTCAGGGGAAGAGAATTAATAGATAAGAGCCAGAAAAATTAAGCAGATGTGGAGAACATAAAAAAAAAAAAAAAAAAAACTTAAGAATGATAGAGATTTCTGAGGAGAGAAACAGAACAACTGTAAGAAAATGTAAACATGGAAAGTATGTTGAAGGAATCTACAGGAATCTGAAAACAAAATCTGAATTTTAAGATTGAAATGGCTTGTTATATTACAGGTAACACACATACCCAGACACACTCATATCTAGCAATTAAAAAAATTCTAAGAATTAAAAGATGCCATTCAAAGTTATGCAAATATGCAGGCAGAAAAAAAATCAACTTCAGTATTAGAGATCAAAATACCAGGTTGGCTTCTGAGTTCTACACTTTAACAGTAAATGCCAAAACATGATGGAATGATGTCTACTAGGTTTTACAGAAAAAAACGTTTTGATTCAGGGATTTAAAACCTCACTAAATTTTTATTCATGTTTGAAGACAGAGGCAAAATATTCTAGGAAATGTAAGGATTTAGGAAATTTATCAACTATTTAGCCACTGTAGGAAAAATATTTTTATAGACATTCTTTAATTGGCCTGGAGCTGAATCAATATTATGAACTCAAAAAGTCAATGAAGCTTCCTCCGTATTTACAGCCACTCCTCATGGCTCGCATCACCACCTCAACTCTGCCTCCTGTCAGATTCCCCCTCCCCCATCCATGAAAAAAAATTATCTTCCATGAAACTGGTCCCTGATGCCAGAAACGTTGGAGACCACTGATCTAGATTATAGATTTTCATATAAAAGAAGTACAGACAGAAAGAGGAAAGGCTCCATCCTACCCTCTAATGTAGATGTGCCAATTATCCCCTGAGGGGCACAGCTGTCTGTATACGTGTATGAATGGTCACACGGGAGGATGGGATATAGATGAAGAAAGGGAATGCTGAGAACAAAGGAGACCCTTAGCCCCATTCCTCATCTGGAACTCTGGGCCCCGAGTCTTGCCTCTGAGACTTCCCAGGCACCATCCCGGGGTGCAGAGCATCAGTCAGAGAGGGACACACTCTGATGTTTTGCTCTCCTGAGCTGTGCTGGGTTTCTAGGTAGCAAAGATGCAGAGTAGAGAGCCAGATGGGCTGCCCAGGGGTGTGGCAGAGCAAGATGAGCCTTCTGCAGAGCAGGGATGGGTCCTTAGGCCAGCAGGCTGGATAAAGGACAAGGCGCTCAGGATCAGTTTTTATACAAAGGATGTTCCATTCACTCACCTGCCACGCACCGCCTGCTAGGTGGTCTGGTTCCTAACAGGCCATGGACTGGTACCGGTCCACTGGCTGGGGGTTGGGGACTGCAGATCTAGATGATACAAAACAGTCAGTTTGGGGTGTGTTAAGATATGGGAGATTGTGAGATCTAGACAGACTTTCTTAGGAAAATGCCTGAAATTGCTAGGTATTGTTTCCAGCAGAATCCTGCTTCTGAATTCCAGAAGCTGAATTTTATTTGGTTTCCTTTATACTTTCTATAACACACTCCTTCCAGCTTAATGGACATTATAGGCTCAATAGGGGTAACTAGGGTGAAGGCCATTTACAGAGAAAAGCAAAATGTTACTATATACCTTTAGATTAGATGATCCCAATTTATATGTTTTTAACTACTGGGTATATATATATATATATATAAATATATACACTTCAACAGGTTATGAACCATGACTATTTCTAGTTACATAGTAATACTATAATAGGCATTGTTTTCTTTATATTCGCCTGAAATTTCATTTTTCTAAGTTCACTGTAATGTATATTCATTACTTGTGTATAATAAAAGCACAATAACTATTATTTATAAATATTGTAAAAACCAAAAGTATAGGGACTTATAATAGTCAAAACAGACAATACATAACAAGATTCAAAACAATAGTAGTTACTTGCAGGAAATAAATGCAATATTTAACTTTTTTTTTAATTAAATCATAGCTGTGTACATTAATGCAATCATGGGGTACAATGTGCTGGTTTTTTTTTTTTTTTTAAAAACGGAGCCTCAAGCTATCCCCCTGGGTAGAGTGCCATGGCATCACAGCTCATAGCAACCTCCAACTCCTGGGCTCAAGCGAGTCTCCTGCCTCTGCCTCCCAAGTAGCTGGGACCACAGGCGCCTGCCACAACGCCTGGCCAT
>CAUYQV010084116.1:0-17960 GCA_963574575.1 Galagoides demidoff
AACATGTTCCTTTTGGAAAGACGTCCAGAGAACACTTAGAGAACTAAAAATAGACCTGCCTTTTGATCCTACAATTCCTCTACTAGGTATATATCCAGAAGACCAAAAATCACACTACAACAAAGATATTTGTACCAGAATGTTTATTGCAGCCCAATTCATAATTGCTAGGTCATGGAAGAAGCCCAAGTGCCCATTGACCCACAATGGATTAATAAATAGTGGTATATATACACCATGGAATATTATGCAGCCTTAAAGAAAGATGGAGACTTTACCTTTTACATGTTTACATGGATGGAGCTGGAAAATATTCTTCTTAGCAAGGTATCTCAAGAATGGAAGAAAAAGTATCCAATATACTCAGCCCTACTATGAAACTAACTTATAGCTTTCATAGGAAAACTATAACCCAATTATAGCCCAAGAATATGGGGAAAGGGGAGAGGGAGGGGCGGGGAGGGGGTAGGATGGGTTAAGGGACCGTGATTGGTGGGATCATGCCTATGGTTCATCTTACAAGGGTACATGTGAATTTTTCTAAATGTAGAATATAAATGTCTTAGCACAATAACTAAGAAAATGACATAAAGGCCATGTTAACCAGTTTGATGAAAATATTTCAAATTTTATATAAAACCAGCACATTGTACCCCCAAATAAATAAATAAATAAATAAATAAAACAAAGAGGAAATCTTTTCGGGGGGGCATGCTGAATTTTTATTTTATTTTATTCATTTTAAATTCATATAAGGGTATGTAGGATTAGGTTACATTGTTTCCATTTGGAAGGCAAAGTCTGAGTTGCAGTTGAGTCCTTCACCCGGGAGGTGAGCCATGGACCCCTACATTGTACCCCATAGGTGGGAACTTACCAAATCCCTTGCCTCCCTGGCTTGAACTTAGCTGTGTTTTCCTCTCAGGAGGGCCTATAGTTGTTCATCTACTAATTTCAATGTAGTGTTGAGTACACAGGATGCTTAATTTTCATTCTTGAGATACTTCACTTAGAAGAAAGTTCTCCAAATCCATCCAGATAAATACAAAAGATGTAAAGTCTGCATCTTTCTTTATGATTGAATAATATTCCATGGCATGTATATACCACAGTTTATTAATCCATTCATGTGTTCATGGACACTTGGCTTTTCCAAGTCTTTGCAATTGTGAATTTAGCTGGTATAAACATTCAAGTGCAAATGTCCTCATGTAAAATGACATTTCTTTTTCTTTTGGGTAGATGCCTAGTAATGGGATTGCAGGATCAAACTGAACATTTAAAATGACATATACCACTTTCAACTCCTTGAGGATTCTCCATACTTCTTTCAAAAAGGGCTGTATTAGTTTGCAATCCCACCAGCAGTTCTTAAATGCTCCCCTCTCTTCCACACCCATGCCAGCTTCTGTAGTTTGGGAACTTTGTGATGTAGGCTATTCTCACTGGGGTTAGGTAATATCTCAAAGCGGTTTCCATTTATATTTCTCCATGATTGGGAACAATGACCATTTTTTTCATGTGCTTGTTGGCCATTTGTCTGTCTTCTTGGGAGAAGGTTCTATTCATGTTTCTTGCCAACTTATAAATGGGGTTGTTTATTGCAAGTGTACAAGTCAAATCTGTCAAGTTGTAGAACATAAATGTCTTAACACAATAATCAAGTAAATGAGGCAAAAGCTATATTTGTTGGTTTGATGTAACCACCTCAGATTGTATAAAAAAACAACACATTGTACCCCACATATGCATAAATGTATTCATGATCTATGTGTATATGACTTCGTAAAAAAATGGGGTTGTTTGCTCTTTTCTTATTGATCAGTTTGAGTTCTTTGTAAATTCCAGTTAATAGCACTATGTCAGATTTGTAACATGAGAATATTTCCTCCTGTTCTGATGGCTATTTGCTTTGTTGATTGTGTCATTAGTTGGCAGAAGCTTCTTTACCTTGATCAGGTCCCATTTATTTATTTTTGTTGTTGCTACATTGCCAATGGGGTCTTCTTCATAAATTCTGTCCTGAGGCTGACGTTGTAAAGAGTTTTTCCCACATTTTTTTCTAGAGTTTTTATTGTTTCATATCTTAAATTTAAATCTTTTGTCCAGCATGAGTTAAACCGGGTAAGTGGTAAGAGGTGCGAGTCCAGTATCAGCCTTTTACATAAGGCTAACTAGTTCTCCTAGCACCATTTATTAAATAGGGATGCTTTTCCCTAGTGTATGCTTGTGTTTGGCTTATCAAAGATTAGATGACAATACAAGAGCAGTTTCATCTCTAGGATCTCAATTCTGTTCCATAGATCTATCTCTATTTTTATGTCAATGCCATGCTATTTTGATCTTGTAGTATAATCTGAAATCTGGAAAGGTGATGCCTCCAGATTTACTCTTATTTTGCAGAATCGTTTTGGCTATTTGGAGCTTTTTCTGGCTCCATATAAAACATAGAATTATTTTTTCAAGATCTTCAAAGTAAGATGTTGGTTTTTAAACAGGGATTGCATCAAATCTGTAGATTACTTTGGGTATTACAGACTTTTTAATAATATTTTCTTTTTTTGAGATAGGCCTCACTTTGTTGCCCTTGGTAGAGTGCCATGGTGTCATAGCTCACAGCAACCTCAAACTCTTGGGCTTAAGTGATTCTCTTGCCTCAGCCTCCCAAGTAGTTGGGACTACAGGCACCTGCCACGGTGTCCAGCTGTTTTCAGAGATGGGGGTCTCACTCTGGCTTAGGCTAGTCTTGAACTTGTGAGCTTAGGCAATCCACCCGCCTCAGCCTCTCAGAGTGCTGGGATTACAGGCATGAGCCACTGCACTTCCAATATTCTTATATTCCAATATTAATTCTTCCAAGTCGCAATCATGGTATGTTCTTCCATTTGTTCACATCTTTTGCTATTTCTTTTCTCAGGGTTTCATGGTTCTCTCTGTAGAGGTCCTTCACAACCTTTGTTAAGTGTATTCCTAGGTACTGCATTTTTTAGAAGCTACTGTGAAAGGTACTGTGTCTTTGATTTGATTCTCAGCTGTTGTTAGTATATATATGAAGGCTACTGATCTGTGCACATTGATTTTATATCCTGAGACATTACTGTATTTCTTGATCACTTCTAGGAGTCCTGCAATTGAGTCCTTTGGATTTTCTAAGTGTAAGATCAGATCGTCAGCAGAGAGTGAAAGTTTGACCTCCTCTGTCCCCTTTTCAATGACTTTGATATTGCTCTCTTGGCTGACTACATTTTCTAGGAATCTAGCACATGTCTGGTTCCAGTTATAAGTGAAGTTTTTCTCCATTCAGTATGATAATTGCAGTGGGTTTGTTATAGATACCTTCTATTAGTTTATGTAATCTCCCATCTATGCCTATTTTTCTTAAGTGTTCTTATCAGAAAAAGACACTGTATTTTGTGAATAATTTTGCTTTCTCTGTATCTTTTTTGTTTGCTGCTTTGATTTCCAAGGTTAAGTTAGGAAACATATTTAGCCTAGGTAGATGTAAATTTTTTTAAGCAATTGAACTTCTAGTTTTATTACGTATAGTAAAATAATGCATTATTCAATAGCTCTATCAATGTTGAATGAAGAGTCAATGAAATTCTGCGTAGGGGATTAGATAAAAGAAATACGTTTGAATGATGTCAGTTGTTTGACCTTGAAATATATCAATAAAAATTCTGATGGGATCTTTCTGAAAATGAGTAAGAGAGACAGCTAGGTGTAAGTGCTGTGAGCTTAATGAACCAAGCAAGCCCGGGGACCTTCTTGAGATACCCTAAATTCTGTTAAGGAAGTACAAACCTGGGTTTGAACCTGTGACAGTGAGATGAGCTGGTTAAGAAAACTCAGATGTTCAAGACACCTTTGCTTTTTATAAATAATTTCCTGAAGTTCAAAGCACTAAACAGTTCCAGCTCTGCTTTAAATCGGCCATCTTCGTAACAACAGATTACAGTCAGAAATCATTCCCATGGTGCCTTGCTCGCAGAGTAAAGTAAGTCTTAGGACAATAAAGACTGGTAAGAAATAAATAATAACAAAACACCTGGAAAAGTATTTCTCAGGTATACAAGAGAAACAGCAAAGAAAGTCAATTCAAATGTTTATGTATGATTCTTATTTCTTTGAAAGGAACCAAATAAGCACCCAACCCAATCTCACGGAGAGGTGTAGTTATCAGCTGTATCAATAACATAGACCTTTTTTCGGTAACTGAACATTAGAGCCCTGGGGTGCTTTTCCTTTCACAGGTCTGAATGCTGGAAGGCCCCAGCTGCCCCACCCCCGCAGATGACTCTCATCTTGAGATTTCATACAGTTCCTCTGTGTCAGACATCATCTGCCACCTGGCAACTCACACCCATATCTCAGCCTGGACTTCTCCTCTGAGTTTTTGATCTGCCCATCCACCTGCCTACTTCCCATGTGCACTTAGGTATCAAAAAGGCATGTTGTGTTGAAGATGTCCATTAATAAAGTCTTGATTTTTCCATCTTAAATACTATCTTGTATTTGTGATCTCAGTTAAGAGTGTCCACATCCTCTCCATGGTGTAGCCTAAAAAGCTTAGATGTATCTCTGCTCTGTATTTCAAACCACCACCAACTCTCATTTGCTTTACTTCAAATTAGACCCTGGATTTGCTTTTGCTGCTTCCATTGCTAAAACCTTAGCAGCCATTGCGGGAGCCTCATTTGAGACCCCAGTGATCTAGCTCTATTATCCTGAAGCATAAATGCCATCACACTATTTCCTTGCTTAAGAGTCTCCACGATTCCCGATTACACTTAGAATGAAATATAAACACTTCTCCTTAGTGTACCTCACTCTCTTTGGTCATAGTTGCTAATGCTCCAGCCACACTTGCCTCCTTTCTGCCCCCAGAAGGGGCCACATTCAAGATCCTCTTAGGGCCACTGAATCTGTCCTGCCAACCCTCTCCCAGTTGAGTCACTCCCTTCTCCCTGTGAGTCACCCCCAGCTGTCCCGCCCAGATGGCATCACTCTATTTTGCCTCCCTCATGGCCCTCGCCACACCTAACACCATCTTGGTCCTTCATCTGTTACCCTATTTCCGGTCTGTCTCTTCCCATCAGAACGTGAACTCTAGGACTTGTCCTGGTGGTGTCCTTTGTTGACTGTCCATTGGGGCATGGTCATCCATCTGATAATATTTATTTTTCGTTGAAAAAAGGTTGAAGGAAGTTAGGAGAAGAAGTACTAAACTCATACAAGAGTGCTGAGCTGCTGCCTGTCCTGTTGGGGCTGGTGTGTCACTATGAGACCTTGTGGGCAGTGGTGGCCCAGGGTGGCTGGCAGACTTCACTCTCACCTGGCAACCTGGCAGGCTCTTTCTCATCAGCCAATGAGAATTCCATGACTTTAAATTTTCTTTTTTATCTCACCTGCATCCCTAGTGCACTGAATGGCACTACACATGAAATTTTACTCAGAGGTAGCTTTAGAATCTAACAATACTAGAGGGATTGTTCTTAGTACCTAGATGTATTCACTTTTCCCTCCCCCTGTGGGTCTTTGAATTTTCCATCTTCATTCCAGCTACCTTACTGCAGGTGTCCCTGGTGGGAAGAGCTTCTATACCTATCACAGGTAAGAAGCTAGAGTGATTTAAATAAGGACAACAGAACATACAATGCCACCCACACAGCCTCAACACTTAGGCGATGGAGGGATAGTCTTGATGATGCTATCAAACTCCAAAAACTTCAGCCTTTATTTATGTTTATAAAGATCCTCAAGCCTTTCTACTTAATGATAGAAAAAAGCTTGATTAAATACAGATTAGCTATGTTCAGCTGCTATTATCAGTTGTAAATAACACTGTTTTAAGTTATAACGTTATCATGCAAAATCACTCTAGGTTAGAAATCTTGCTGGTGTGGGCTGGAAGTTCCTTCTTATCCCATAGCTGTTTACACCGGCCGTCTTAGAAAGACAACACGGTACCCTTGCTTCACTGTGCAGGAAAGTTATTTTGGCAGCCTTTTGTTTGGGAGAACAAGTTTCTCCCCAGAGCTCAGGGACATCAGAGGCGTGGCGGGGGACGTACCGTGGTGCTGATCTTGCCGTTCTCTGTGGTCATGCTGTCCCTGTGGTGCAGGTGCGCAAAGGGCTTGGCTGCCCCCCAGGACTCCAAGTACCGTGTCATGCGGACAGAGGCCCTCATCTTGGGTCCATCGAGGGTGTGCCGAGGTCTGAAGAGGTGTTGAGGACTCCGCCGTTCTCCCTTGGGGTGAGAAATAAAGTGTCAGGAGTGGTAGAGCACAGACCTGCAACTGGCCCTTCCTGTGCCAGCCTCCCTGGACGACATGATGCTTTTTAACATCCTTGCCTTTGCCCTCGGGGGCTTCTGTCCTCATTCCTCCAGTGTTATAGGGGAAATAGCTACTTGAACTGTGATTTTCTTCTGTATCGCGAGATTACTTACCTATAATTGAAACTTAAGAAAAAAATATTAGCTATGTTAATGGACATGTTTATAAAGTAAATACTTAAACTGCATATGGTCATCTGTTTTAGCTTTGTCCTGAGGGCTGTGTTTTTCTAAAGCAGTAGCTGTAAGGCCTTTGGGGCTGTTTCTAATGCTAAATGGACTCAAACAGCCACATTTTTGTCTCAACATAATGGTCTTAGTACACACAGGTTTTGCACCCTCCTCATCACTCTGCAGCTCCTGCTGCTGGTCACACATCTATCTCTAGATCAATCCTGGGGCTCAGTGAAAGTTTGTCTCTGAAGACAAGAAAGAGTAGGGTCTTACAGATGCTACTGTCCAGAGACTTGATCGTGTTGAGTTTACACTATCGTTTTTTCAGAGGTCTTTTTTGATGATATTTGTACCACTTACCAGCTGTGTGATTTAGGGGGAGTTGCAAAACCCTCCAAACTTCAGATTCTTAATCTGTAAATAGTGATAATACCCATTCAGCAGGAATTTAAGAAGGGTTAACAGGAATGAGAGCTGTAAGCCCTTTGATCTGGTTTGATAGGAAGTAGGGAAAGAGTAAGAAATGGGTCCACACTGTGGGGGTGGGCTGTGGTCCAGGTCGCGGGGGTTTCCCTTGCAGGGAAGGTGAGTCTGTCAGTGTACACCTACACATATCCTCACGTACACATCTGTGTGACATCTGTTTATCTTTGAAAGATTTCCTCTTTCCCTTTTGCTTATGTGTTCACCGTATTTTATTTCATTAGATTTTCTATCTTCTGAAGGCCTGAGCAAAATCCCTTCTCTTTGTTTAATTTCAAAACCGAAAGGTATCAAGTGGTGCCCACAGACAGGCTTTCAGAGTCGGTATCCACCGACGCTCACAGAGACTTGTACCCACAACAACCCAAACTACCAACCTCATCAATACCCTTGTCATACAGACAAGCAATGCATTTCAACCATTAGTTTCACAAATATCTGAGTTCATTATTATAAAACATCTTCCAAAGTTAAACCACCAGAATCATTTAAAGTCAGTTTTTGTGGCAAAGACTAGCAAAGCATTACACTGAGTCTTCACTGAGAACGCTTATCTGTGCCAATAATTGGCTCCTCCTCCCACTTTCCAGCACAGAAATACTAGGCTGTTCATAGACTCTTCACAAGAGCACTGACCTTGGGGTTGATGACAAAGTAGGTCTTCACCAGGTGCTGTTTTAAGTAGGGGTCCCTGACGTCACCATCTCCCTCCTCCACTTTGTAGGCCCCATTCAAGTGCTCCAGGGTGACGGAAGAAATGTGAACACGTCTGAAATTCCAGTTAAAAACCACGCTCAAGATACTACGCTTAAAAGGACGTGTGAAGAAAGATGTCCTATTTTTTTGTGATTCCAGAAATAATTCCTCCCCCATGAAGGAAAGTCCACATGTTGGGAAGCCTGACTGTAATTTAAGTTTTTGTTCCCCTGCTTTGGAAACTTGCTCCTGGACACCATAACCCACTAACGTCTGGAGATTTTCTGCACTCATGGAAACCTGCATAGTGGATGTGGAGAATCACAGCAGATATAAACTTGACTACACTGAGTTATTTTGTGTGAGGACATCTTTTGAAACACATGTCAGGGGGATTTTTAGGGAGCACGCTGACCTGTATGAAAGCATGGGTTTTCTCTGTCAAAGCTTGCTTGTATGCTACTCCAAATTATAGCCCTTGCATTCTGATTCTCTTAGCTGGAATATGCTCTCCTACCCAGAGATGGATGCTATGGGCATTCATCTTAATATGTGGGCTTTAGAGAATAAGGAAATAGGACTGCACAATAAGCATCTTTAACTCAGGTGTCTATTCATAAGTATGCAAATCAGTAAAAGTGTACAATTTAGTATCTAGTATCCACAGTCTGACCATAGGTCATTGGGACAGTGGTGTGGGGACTTGGGGGTTCCTATTATACTTATCTCATTAACAGAAGGGGCCATTGGGCACAAGTAACACGATCCTGGACAGAAGTCATCAGAAACCCAGCAGATAGTCATTAGCCCGGCGACCTAGTATTCCTAACCTTGCTGACAGCCGGGAGAGAGAAATCCAGGGTTCGGCCTTACCCAGGGACCCCTCCAGCTTCCATGTGGTTGGCCAAGGTGACGTCATGTGACCACACGTCGTACTGCCACTTCTGCAGACCAATCACGCCACAGAGGACGTTCCCAGAGTGCACGCCCACACGCATGTTGATGTCAACTCCGGTAGCATCCCTGACTTTCCTAAAGACAGGGAAGTGATATGACAATCCAGTAACAGCCTCTTCTTCCTTTAATTCTTGGTCAATTTTACTGGTGTTAATTGCTTAGATTTCTAGATCACAGCTCTGAGCCAAGAAAGGGGCTCCTCTTTCTGGCTTGTCCAGATTAGGCTCAAATGTCAAATCTCCAGTGCTCTCGCTATTGACGCCAGATGGTGATGGCAGGGTGTTTTGGCCATAGTTTTTACTCTTTCAACAAATATGTACCCAGCACTTATTATGGGCTGGCTGTACTGTCATACCAGAATCATAGGCCATCACCCTGATAATGTCAGGAGTGGCCATGGCCACATGCAATCTGAGAGCTTTGTACAATGTATGGCCCCAGTGATTTTATTCTACTAATGAGAGAACAATAAAGCTTAACTGTGACTTAAATAATGACTTTAGCCTGAATGAGATTTTTTTTTTAAAAATCATAGAATTAACGTTTTTTAGTTGTTCACATTCTTTCATAAAAAGGAAAAATTACATTTTAAAAAGCTTTAATAAGGCATAAGGCATCAGGAAAAAGAAACTAATTTAAAAAAATTGTTATAAAAATCTTGCTCTGGATCCTGCTGCCAGTTCACTGACACAGACAACTGAAGAACTTCAGCGAGGGGAAAATGGAGATACTGGGCAGTGGTTATTTATTTCTGCCAGCTAGACACTTTCATCCATTAAAATATTGTTATGAAAGAGTATTCGGGATGACATCCCTAGTTACGTGGAGAGAATTACCTCAAGAGACAGTGTGGGAGCAGAGCTAGAGGCTGACTCCAGAACACACAGCAGAGGGGACCAGCTGTTGGGCAAAGGGGACCATCTGTTGGGTGCAAACGGCCTTGCATTGGGTCACGGCCACCTCAAAATAGCACAGGCACATATGTCAGGTGTAAGTGATAAAATGAGGTCACCCGAGCATGCTACAAACAATGAAAAGAAGTGACTGGTGATGTGAAAACAAATGGCATCCCAAGAAAAGAAGAGACATAGTTGGCTTCCTTCCCATTTTATTTACTTTTCCTCTTTACTTCTTTCACTTCCTTCCTTCTTCATTTTTGCCAAGAAAGATAACTCTCCACTGGGCAACTGGACGCTCTCTAGACCTTTCATTCCTGCCCCACAAGAGGAGCCAAAGTGTGAATAGGACAAGGAGATGCTTGGCTCTTGGCCTTCATCCCATCGAATGCTGTGGCCAGGCTGCCCAGCCCCAGGCGTCCCTCCCCTACTGCCTTCACCTATAATGGTTCCTCTCCCTGCTCCTCATGCCCTGAAGCTCCCGCCCCACCAGGGAGTAACTGTCACCTGGCCAGCTGGTTCTGTTCTTCCAGCCCTGCTCAGGCACAGCCTCATCCTGGAAGGCTTTCTGGTCTCTCCTCATGCTGGTCTAGGAAGTCCCCACCTCTGTCCTTCAAGTGCCCAGGGGCAGCTAGCAATCCCTGTCTGTGTCCATCTCTGTATTCAGCAGTCCGTCAGCCATGAGGACGTAGACTCTGTCCACGGGATGTGTTTACCCTGAGTAGGGGCAGGGCCTGAGGCCGCAGGGACACTTTAGACAAGTTTATTAATGGACCAACATTGATTTTGAAAACTTTACTGTACTTCTGTCTTTGAGAGGTCATGATCCTAAAAGCATTGTTTTTAATGATTTTATAATTTTGAGAGAGGACAGTTCCAACCACATGGCATTTCTGTTTACCAAAACAGGAGCGCAGAGAGCCATGGCGGAGTGACAGGGGAGGACAAAGCAAGCCTCACGCCGGCTATTTGACTAAGTTGACTCCGAAGCGCGCTGACTCCTTAGAATATTACAAAAAATGTCGGAGTTCTTTGTCTTTAAAAAAACATAAATTAATCAAGGGTTCAAATGAATCAAGTGTCCAGATTTTTTTTTTTTTTTTTGTAGAGACAGAGTCTCACTTTATCGCCCTTGGTAGAGTGCTATGACATCACACTGCTCACCACAATCTCCAACTCTTGAACTTAGGCAATTCTCTGGTCTCAGCTTCCCTAGTAGCTGGGACTATAGATGCTCGCCACAATGCCTAGCTATTTTTTTGTTGCAATTTGGCCGGGGCTGGGTTTGAACCCACCACCCTTGATATATGGGGCTGGTGCCCTACCCACTGAGCCACAGGCACGGCCCAAGTGTCCAGATGTTTTCATCCATGTAGATGTAATTTACATGCATGTGATGTACAGAAAAATGTTGAAGTAATTGTTTAAAGCTTTCAACAATAGTTGTGTAGTTTAAGAGAAGCCACAGTCACTTAGGTACTGAACATCACTTCCTCTATGAAAAGCAATTTACATTTTCGTGACAGGAAAAAAAAGCCCTTTCTAAGCATTGGGGATATTCCAAAGCTACACCCAGATTCTTCAGCAGTAACTCCTCGGCTCGCAGGCGAGCCGTGCTCAGTGTGGAGACGGAGACAGGAAAAACACAGCAGACACCTGGGACCCGAGCTGCTGGTTCCTGTGAACCCTGAGATGATCTGGAATAAACCTAAATGCCAAGTGTGCGCTTTCCCCATAGCAGGTGAAAAAACCGAAATTCCTGTACAGCAGCCATCCCTACCTTATGGTGCGGTACATGGGAACACACACGCCTGCCCTTGAACGTGACAGAGAATGAGACTGGAGAAAGAACTCCGAACTCTCTGGGACACCCTCTCTCACTGCCCTTACTGGACATGTGACAAAGCCAACTGTTTACTGACCCCCTCATGACCACACATGGGAGAAACACAGGAAGAATGTGGACCCCCGATCAGGAGGTGGCAGGTCACTGGGACATGTTGCCATTGCCTGATGGGAAGATTAAGATGCGGCAGAAGCAATGGTTGGGAAGAGTTTCCTTAAACCTGTTAACTTTCCCGAGATTCCGGACAGACATGATATTACAGAGGTATCAGTGATGCCAGGATAAATAAAATGTGGTAGATACATACAGTAGAATATTATTCTGTCATAAAAAGAAACGAGGTTCTGACTTCTGCCACAACCTGGGGGAATCTTGAAAACAACAGGCTAAGGGAAAGAAGCCAGACGTAAAAGGACAGACACTCCGGCCTCCGCTTATGAGAGACAGCCCAAGTCTGCAGATTCACAGCAGAGGTGGCCAGGGGCTGGGGGCGGGGAGCGGGGCCGGGGTCTCTGTACGGAGTGAGGAAAAGGCACTGGAAGTAGACGGGATGGTTTCACAACCCTGTGACTGTCCTTAGTGTCACTGACTGTGTCCACAGTGGTCTAAAGGGCATTATTAGTGGTACACACATTTTACCACAGTACAAAATGGAATGGGGAAAACCAGTAACTCTGATGACCTGGTGATATGCCCAGAGTGTGATGGAAAGATTCTTTCTCCTCAAAGTTCTTCAACACATTAGAGTAACTTAACATAATGGAGCTGGAAAATGTTTTATAAAGCAGAAGTTAAGCTTTGATGAAAGGGTAGATTGGTTAATCTGAGGTTATTATTGCACATAATTTAGATGTTCATAAAAATCTTTCCCGCATTTATCTATTTTAGAAGGAAATCAAGAAGAATCCTTTCCTCCATATTTTTTATCTCAGGTTTGAGGCCAACACTGAGGTCGCCTCCAGAAGGGCAGGTTACGAATTTGAAAAAAGTCTACATCTTAGATACAGGGTTAAAAATAGCTACTTAATTTTGAGAAAAAGTAAAAAATATATATTATTCATGTATCAGAGAAAACAAATTTGCTTATGGGCAGAAGCAAGAAGGACGTGGTTGTCTCCCAGGCAGTGCCTGTCACGTAGGGAAGCCCAGTCCACACTGGCTGTTCCCCGTCTCAGCTCTCCGCAATTCTGCTTTATCTCCTCCCACCCTGGTCTGCTCCCCAGCAGCCTGCAGGAATTGCCCCTGAGCTAGTGCACCAGGAACAAAAACAGGTCTCTCCATCTCCTCGGCGGAGGTGGCGGAGGCTGGGCGGGTAGGGGCCAGACAGGCACCAGCCCTTTCCGTGGACAGCACTAAGAAAGCCACCTTATCAACATTTCAGTCACTTTAGCAGGTGACCAGTGTACATGGGGAGCAAACACAGCGACAAGTGAACCTAACATACTAATTGCTGTGTGAGTTGCACTTAACTCAATGCTAGTTTTGAGCCTGGGGTCTTGTGAAACATTTATTCATGCATTTCTTGACCCATCTTGACTGAATAAAACAAGGTGACTTCAAGGCAGAAAACTGATCCTAGCACAGCAGTGAATGTTTAAAGGTCTTTATACTCTAACCCTGAGACAAGGAATTAGAATATCAAGCATGTAATTTTAAGCTTTTATAGATTAAAAAAAATATATGCAGGATAAGGAAGAAAGTCCAATAAAGTAAAATCTTTTAACCAGGCAGGGTACAGTGGCTTCTGCCTGTAATCCTAGCACTCTGGGAGGCTGAGGCAGAAAGTTCCCTAGAGCTTCAGAGTTTGAGACCAGCCTGAGCAAGAGCAAGACCCCATCTATACTAAAAAAATAGAAAAATTAGCTGGGTGTTGTGGCAGGTGCCTGTAGTTTCAGCTACTCAGGAGGCTGAGACAGGAAGACTGCTTGAACCCAGGAGTTTGAGGTTGTTGTGAGTTAGGCTGATGCTAGAGCACTTTAGCCCAGGTGAGCAAGACTTTGTCTCAAAGAATAAATAAATATATGTTTACATAAATGAAAAATAAAATAAAGTCTTTTAACCACAAAATTAGCCAGCAAAGTTTTTATCATTAATAATAATATTCTGGTTTCTACTAAGAACATCACTGAAGAAGGTACCGGTAATAATATTGTGCTACTGGTAATAAAAATTATCTTCCCCCTTGTATTTTTACCCTGTACTCATCAATGGTAATGTGATACTGATACTACTCTACGTAAACAAATCTTCTCTAGAATCACAATGAAAAGCACTGCAGACACAGTGCAGAAAGCATGTATGTGTCATAGGTATAAGTTGAAACTAAATTCACAGAGCAGGGGACTTTTGACTAGATAAAGTAATTTTGGATTACAGTCTGGTGGTAAAAGCTAATGTTTCCCTTAGAACACATGTGTAGCCGTATCATTTGCTAGAAATCAGAGAGACGTTATGAGTGCAGACCTTTTCCTGACAAACACATTCAAACTTATTTTTTTTAAAATTACCTTTGAAACAAAGAAAACTGCCTCTTTCCATGAGTTTCCAGTTCAGTTTTGTTGTACTCTAAGGCTGCTGATAAGTACTAAACATTTACAGAGTCCTACTTTGAACTGAGTTACTCACATGTCAATACATGAGTGTCTGCACAATTATATTCAAGTGTACAATTATGTATTCAATACCAGTAGATGGATAAATAGAAATAGTTACAAGTAAGAATTAAAACTCAAAATTGTTGGACAGTTAAAAACAAAACAGTGCCCACCACCATTGCTGAGCACGGCACTTACTTAATGGCTTCACACATATCCAGCCCCATTTTCACACAGTTCTTGGCATGGTTGGGGAGAGATATGGGCAGTCCAGACACACAGTAGTAGCAGTCCCCTAAAATTTTGATTCTCATGCATTCATTCTCCTGGAAGAAGAAATCACAGAATTTCAGTTGTGTTAAGCACCTGCCTGATGGTCCAGATTTACAAAATATTATGAAATGCTGCTTCTACCGACACTGTTCTGGGGGGCCAGGAAGGAGAGAAAAATGACAACCAGTTGGCTTCCTCTCATGACCCAACCAGAGTGACCTCTCTGCCCTCCCCCCCCACCACATTCCCATTTCCAAAGCAAGAAAAATAAGGTAGAGGAAAGAGATGGGCCAGAGAGAGAATGCTCTGGAATGATTTACACTTAACACAAGCAGAGGAGGACGACAATAGTCTGGACACCTCCAAATACTGAGGGCGAAGTGGAACACTCCATGTGGAGCAGAGTCAGTCTGAGTGGAGAATAACGACCAGAGCTTGGTTGCATCAGACCCTTCTGCCCTCCCCTCCTGTGCTGGTGGTTTGCTTCATTTATTTTAAAGCTGCAACTGATTCTTAGCTGCAGACACGTAGCTTCTGATAAACACTTCCACTATCTAATAACATTGCCAAGTAATTCAAAACTTAATTCTGATCTCAGATCAAACGGTTTTAATTTAGAGCTTGACTAACTCGTTATTTTTCTTGCTTGAGTTGTATTTATATTATAATATTTTGATTAACTTTATTCATATCCATCAGCCCTACACCCATTTCTAACCTATGGATTCTTCAGCAAAAGAAAACAAAACTAAAACAAAGATGTGCCAAATACAGCATTTCCCCCCTAATATTAACATACCCTTATATATAAAGTACCCTCTCCTACTGAGTTTTTAAAGTGCCCAGTGAGAGCTGTCGTGGTTATCAGAACAGTGTAAGGCAACAAACGTGGGGAGTTGGACCAGGAATGGTGACACTAACATCTGCACACCTGATTTCTCCCCAAGAAGCTTGGCTGGAGTCCTCTGCATTGTTTAAAAAGGAACTAAAATCACACAGGGAACTAAATTTAGGACCAACTCTTCCATATTTAAATACCTGATGTTAATAGGTATAATATAGTTTTTGTTGGGAACAACTCAAAGACAGAATTAGGCTGACCAGAAATGTTTACTGAAAAGTAAAAAGCTGGCAAGGAAGACATTTTTTTTCCCTCAAAATTCCACTTGCAGCTATGGAAATCCTAATAAGTAAGGTCTGATATGGCTTTAGGTGATGTGGCACCATTGCCTAGCTGTGAAATTTCCCACAAATAAGTGTATGAATGGCAAACCTTACACTTCTTACAGTATCCTACATTTTTTTTTTTAAGTGGCACAAGAATCAAAGGACAAAAATGAGAGCATAGTAAGCAAAGGGGCTGCACAGAAGTCCTTTCCAGGGGCTCTTCCAGTCCTGCTTAATGAAGTGAACACAGAATGTTGGTCACCAGAGGAGGGAGAGGATCTTACCAACTCCTCGACATGGGGTCAGGTGAAAGAGAGCCTTAAAATAGCACAGTGCAGAAGGATTTGCAAATTCAGTCTCCCTGTTGGCAGTGTATTTCTTGCATGTGTGCTGAGTTATACATGAGCACAAGTTTCAGAAGCTGATGCTGACGTGACAATGACATGCTGTGACATTTTTCATCCTGATGCAGGTTTAAGGCTCATCAAGGCTCAATGACAGATAATCCAGCAATTTTTACACACAACCTTCCTAAAGGATGCTTTTACGACATAGCTCGATAACCATAAGGAGATGGAGAAAACATGAGCTAAGATTTTCTTTATCTCCAACATGGAAGAGGATCTACAATACTCACTTTTGCAATCTGGTCAAACTTCCCAAAGAGTTCATTCAGCATGTGGACAAGCTCTCCCGGGGAGCAGTCACTGGCCAGCCGGGTGAAGCCGACGATGTCCGCGTACAAGATGCTGTGGGAACCAAGAAGCGGGCAGACAGGGTGTCCCAGTTGACATTGGTAAGAAAGCAGTGATAACTTCCCAGTAAAATAATGTAGTTTTATACATTTATATTTTTCAGGAGAAAGATGTCATTTTCCTGGGTAGGAAATACATAGCATTATGTTAAGCTTGGCCACTTAAACATTTCTTTGCATTACATTTCTTGTAGTTAAGATGGGGAATGAAGTGGCAAAATAATAAAAATAGAATCCTTTTTATATTGATTCAAAGAAAAAGAATGAAATCATCATCCTGCTTAAAAGTCAAGCCTATGTAACTTTTGATTAACTTTAGGTTAACCTTATTCCTATCCATCAACCCTCCATCCATTTCTGGAGTATTTACTACCTGCAAGGATGCAGCAGGCAGGGGGTGGCCTCCTAACACTTGGAATTTGGCCTTACAGTAGAGCCCTTATAGTAGAGTCCAGCTTGTGGATTGACATTCAGACAGTGAATATGGTGTGACTAGGGTGGACCATGAAACAATGCCTTAAGTGAGGACACCAATAAGTGTCCAATTACAAATTATTTTAAAAAGGGCTACAGAGATAAATAGGAAAGTTCGGTGGATTAGGTGTCAAGGAGTCCAGGAAAGTCACTGGTAGGAAGTGGCAGGGTGGCTTCCCGCCATGGTAGGGACAGATGAGAGCAGGCGAGTGTGAGGTTCCTTGAAGCTCTCTGTGCATGTACTATGGGGAGCACCTGTAAATCTTGCTTTTATTATAATTTTTCTGCATAGTAACTTATTTCTGATTTGTGTAAAGGCCTTATAGTAGAGCCCAAACTCTGGCTTGTGGATTGACATTCCAACAGTGAACATGGTGTGACTAAGTTGGACCATTAAACAAAAATAATGAGAAATGAAGGTCATTAGTAGGGGTGGGATAATAGCAATGAGAATGGCTATTAGTATAAAAAAAAACCCAGAAAATAATAGTTTAGGTGAGGACACAGAGGAATTGAACCCTTTGTGCAGTGCTGGCGGGGAGATAGTACGATGCAGCCAGCACAGGGACAGCACGGCTGGGCCTCCAAAAACTAAATATGATACTATGATTCAGCAATTCCACTTCTGGGTATAGAGATCCAAAAGCACTGAAAGCCAGGATTCAAACAGATATTTGCATATGTAGGTCCATAGCTGCCACAGATAGACACAAACCAAATGTCACTGACGAACGAAGAAAATGAGCAAATGAACACCAAGTGAACACATACATGCACACACACACACACACACACACATGTGTGCACACACAAAGCTCACACACACGTGCAAGATGCGAGTCAGCCTTCAGAAGGAGACTCTGACATCCCCTGCTACTCGTGAGACGCGCCAAGTGAAATGTGCCAGGTACAAAAGGCTGTGATTCTACACACGTGGGGCACCCAGAGGGGTCAACCACACACGCAGTGAGCAGGACGGTGGCTTCTGGAGGCTGGGAATGGAAGGCGTGTTGTGTGATGGGTACAGAGTTCTGTTTGGGATGAAGATGACGTTTTGGAGAGGGATAGTAGCAATGGTCACAGAACAATGTAAATGTGCACAACACAAAAGAACTGTACACTCAATTCTTATTATTGAGAATGTTCTGTATATTTTGTTGTAGATGTAATGTATATTTTGCCACAATTAAAAAAATAGTATGGCACCATTTAGGTGGGTCTGAGCCAGGCCAGGGCAGGACCTGTCTCCAGGCCACATTCTGCTCTGATGCTGAGCACAAGACTCATGGTTACACTTTGAGGGAAAGAC
>CAUYQV010084117.1:0-11556 GCA_963574575.1 Galagoides demidoff
CCACACGCCTGGAGCCTATTTAGAGACAAGGCGCACACACGTGAGTGAAGGAAGAAATTCAATTCAGCACACCTGGAGCTTATTTAGAGAGAAAGCACAGACACGTGAGTGAAGGAAGAAACTCAATTCCACACACCTGGAGTTTATTAAGAGAGAAAGCACAGAAACGTGAGTGAAGGAAAAATCTCAATTCCACAGACCTGGAACCTATTGAGAGACATGCCACTGAAATTAGAGTGAAATAAACTAATTCCACACACCTGTAGCCTATTTAGGGAGAAGGCACAGACACGTGAGTGAAGGAATAAATTCAATTCCACACACCTGGAACTTATTTAGAGAGAAAGCACAGAAACTTGAGTGAAGGAAGAAACTCAATTCCACACACCTGGAACCTATTGAGAGAGAAGCCACTCAAATTTGAGTGAAATAAAACCTATTCCACACAACTGGATACTACTTAGAGAGAAGGCACTCAAATTTGAGTGAAATAAACTCAATTCCACACACCTGGATCCTATTTAGAGAGAAGGCACTCAAATTAGAGTGAAAGAATCTCAAATACACACACCGGAGCATATTTAAGCAGAAGGCACGGACCTGTGAGTGAAGGAAGAAATTCAATACCACACACCTGGAGTTTATTTAGAGAGAAAGCACAGACACGTGAGTGAAGGAAATAACTCTATTCCACACACCTGGAACCTATTGAGAGAGAAGCCACCCAAATTCGGGTGAAATAAACTCAATTCCACTCACCTGTTGCTTATTTAGAGAGAAGCCACTCAAATGTGAGTGAAATAAACCCAATTCCACACACCTGGATCCTATTTAGAGAGAAGCCACTCAAATTAGGCTGAAAGAATCTCAAATACACACAACGGAACATATTTAAGGAGAAGGCACAGACACGTGAGTGAAGGAGGAAATTCAATACCACACACCTGGGAGCTTATTTAGAGAGAAAGCACAGACAGGTGAGTGAAGGAAGAAAATCAATTCCACACACCTGGAACCTATTGAGAGAGAAGGCACCTAAATTTGAGTGAAATAAACTCAATTTCACACACCTGGAGCCTATTTAAATAGAAGCCACTCAAATTTGAGTGAAATAAACCGAATTCCACACACTTGGATACTATTTAGAGAGAGCCACTCAAATTTGAGTGAAATAGACTAATTCCACACAGCTGGAGCCTATTTAGAGAGAAGGCACAGACACGTGAGGAAAGGAAGAAATTCAATTACACAAATGGGGAGCTTATTCAGAGAGAAAGCACAGACACGTGAGTAAAGGAAGAAACTCAAAACCACGCACCTGAAACTCAATTCCACACACCTGGAACCTATTGAGAGAGAAGCCCCTCAAATTTGAGTGAAATAAACTAATTCCACATACCTGGAGCCTATGTAGAGAGAAGGCACAGACACGTGAGTGAAGGAAGAAACTCAATTCCACACACCAGGAACCTATTGAGAGAGAAGCCACTCAAATTTGCGTGAAATACACTCAATTCCAAACACCTGGAGCTTATTGAGAGAGAAGCCACTCATATATGAGTGAAATAAACTAATTCCACACACCTGGAGCCTCTTGAGAGAGAAGCCACTCATATATGATTGAAATAAACTAATTCCACACACCTGGAGCCTATTTAGAGAGAACGCACAGACACGTGAGTGAAGGAAGAAATTCAATTCCACACACCTGGATCTTATTTAGAGACAAAGCACAGACACTTAAGTGAAGGAAGAAACCCAATTCCACACACCTGGAATCTATTGAGAGTGAAGCCACTCAAATTTGAGTGAAGTAAACTCAATTCAACACACCTGGATCCTATTTAGAGAGAAGCCACTCAAATTAGAGTGAAAGAATCTCCAAAACACACACCGGAGCATACTTAAGGAGAAGGCAGAGACACCTGAGTGAAGATAGATACTAAATTCCACACACCTGGAACCTATTGAGAGAGAAGCCACTGAAATTTGAGGGAAATAAACTAATTCCACACACCTGGAGCCTATTTAGAAAGAAGCCACAGACACGTGAGTGAATTAAGAAATTCAATTCCACACACCTGGAGCTTATTTAGAGAGAAAGCACAGACACGTGAGTGAAGGAAGAAACTCAATTCCACACACTTGGAACCTATTGAGAGAGAAGAGTGAAATAAACCCAATTCCACACACACCTGGAGCCTATTTAGAGAGAAACCACTCAAATTTGAGTGAAATAAACCCAATTACACACATCTGCATCCTATTTAGAGAGAAGCCACTCAAACTAGAGTGAAAGAATCTGTAATACACACACCGGAGCATATTTAAGGAGAAGGCACAGACAATTGAGTGAAAGAAGAAACTAAATTTCACACAATTGGAAACTATTGAGAGAGAAACCACTCAAATTTGAGTGAAATAAACTCAATTCAACACACCTCAAACCTATTAAGAGAGAAGCCACTCACATTTGAGTGAAATGAACTAATTCCACACACCTGGAGCCTATTCATAGAGAAGGCACAGACACGTGAGTGAAATAAGAAATTCAATTCCACGCACATGGACATTATTTAGAGAGAAAGCACAGACACGTGAGTGAAGGAAGAAACTCAATTCCACACACCTGGAAGGTATTGAGAGAGAAGCCACAGACACGTGAGTGAAGGAAGAAATTCAATTCCACACACCTGGAACTTATTTAGAGAGAAAGCACAGACACGTGAGTGAAGGAAGAAACTCAAAACCACAGACCTGGAACTTATTGAGAGAGAAGCCACTCAAATTTGAGTGAAATTAAACTCAATTCCACACACCTGGAACCTATTGAGAGAGAAGCCACTCAAGTTTGTGTGAAATAAACTCAATTCCACACTCATGGAGCCTATTTAGAGAGAAGCCACTCAAACTTGAGTGAAATAAAAGCAATTACACACACCTGAATCCTATTTAGAGAGAAGCCACTCAAATTAGAGTGAAAGAATCTCAAACACACACACTGGAGCATATTTAAGGAGAAGGCACAGACACGTGAGTGAAGGAAGAAACTCAAAAACACATACCGGGAACCTACTGAGAGAGAAGCCACTCAAATTTGAGTGCAATAAACTGATTCCACACACCTGGAGCCTATTTAGAGAGAAAGCACAGACACGTGACTGAAGGAAGAACCTCAATTCCACACACCTGGAACTGATTGAGAGAGAAGCAACTGAAATTTGAGTGAAATAAACTAATTCAACACACCTGGAGCCTATTTAGAGAGAAGCCACGCAAATCTGAGTGAAATAAACCCAATTCCACAGACCTGGATGCTATTTAGAGAGAAGCCACTCAAATTAGAGTGAAAGAATCTCAAAGACACACACCGGACCATATTTAAGGAGAAGGCACAGACACGTAAGTGAAGGAAGAAATTCATTTCCACAAAACTGGAGCAACTTAAAGAGAAAGCACAGACACGTGAGTAAAGGAAGAAAATCAATTCCACACACCTGTAACCTATTGAGAGAGAAGCCACTCAAATTTGAGTGAAATAAACTAATTCAACACACCTGGAGCCTTCAGAGAGAAGGCACAGACACCTGAGTGAAGGAAGAAATTCAATTCCACACACCTGGAGCCTATTTAGAGAAAAGGTACAGACACGTGAGTGAAGGAAGAAACTCAATTCCACACACCTGGAACCTACTGAGAGAAACCACGCAAATTTGAGTTGAAATAAACTGAATTCCACACACCTGGAACCTATTGAGAGAGAAGGAAAAGACACGAGAGGGAAGGAAAACACTCAATTCCACACACCAGGAACCTATTGAGAGAGATGCCACTGAAATTAGAGTGAAATAAACTCAATTCCACACACCTGGAATCTATTGAGAGAGAAATCACTCAAGTTTGAGGGAAATAAAATCAATTCCACACACCTGGAACATATTGAGAGAGAAGGCACAGATACGTGGGTGAAGGAAGAAACGGAAAACCACACACCTGGAACCTATTGAGAGAAAAGCCACTCAAATTTGAGTAAAATAAACTAATTCCACACAACTGGACCCTATTGAGAGAGAAGACACAGACATGTGAGTGACGGAAGAAATTCAATTCCACACACCTGGAGCTTTTTTAATGAGAAAGCACAGACACGTGAGTGAAGGAAGAACTCAATTCCACACACCTGGAACCTATTGAGAGAGAAGCCACTCAAATTTGAGTGAAATACACTAATTCCACACAACTGGAGCCTATTTAGAGAGAAGGCACAGACACGTGAGTGATGGAAGTAATTCAATTCGACACATCTGGAGCTTATTTATACAGAAAGCACAGACACGTGAGTGAAGGAAGAAACTGAATTCCATTCACCTGGATTCGATTGAGAGAGAAGCTACTCAAATTTGAGTGAAATAAACCCAATTCCACACACCTGGAGCCTACGTAGAGAGAAGCCACTCAAATTTGAGAAATAAACCCAATTCCACACACCTGGATCCTATTTAGAAGGAAGCAACTCAAATTAGAGTGAAAGATTCTCCAATACACAAACCAGAGCATATTTGAGTGAAATAAACTAATTCCACACACCTGGAGCTTTTTTAATGAGAAAACACAGACACGTGAGTGAAGGAAGAACTCAATACCACACACCTGGAACCTATTGAGAGAGAAGCCACTCAAATTTGAGTGAAATAACCTAATTCCACACACCTGGAGTCTATTTAGAGAGAAGGCACAGAGACGTGAGTGAAGGAAGAAATTCAAATCCACACAATGGAGCTTATTTACAGAGGAAGCACAGATACGTGAGTGAAGGAAGAAACTCAATTGCATACACCTGGAACTATGGAGAGAGAAGCCACTCAAATTTGAGTGAAATAAACTAACTCAACTCACTTGGAGCCTATTGAGAGAGAAGGCACAGACACGCGAGTGAAGGAAGAATTTTAATTCCACACATCTGGAGCTTATTTAGAGAGAAAGCAAGACATGAGAGTGAAGGAAGAAACTCAATTCCAGACACCTGGAACCTATAGAGAGAGAAGCCACTCAAATTAGAGTGAAAGAATCTCAAATGCACACACCGGATCATATTTAAGGAGAAGGCACAGACACGTGAGTTAAGGAAGAAACTCAATTCCACACACCTGGAACCTATTGAGAGAAAAGCCACTCATATTTGAGTGAAATAAACTCAATTCCACAACCTGGAACCTATTGAGAGAGAAGCCATTCAAATTTGGGTGAAATAAACTAATTCCACACACCTGGAACATATTGAGAGAGATACCACTCAAATTTGAGTGAAATAAACTAATTCCACACAACTGGAGCCTATAAGATAAAAGGCACAGACACGTGAGTGAAGGAGGAAATTCAGTTCCATACACCTGGAGCTTATTTAGAGAGAAAGCAGAGACACGTGATTGAAGGAAGAAACTTAATTCCACACACCTGGATCCTATTTAGAGAGAAGCCACTCAAATTAGAGTGAAAGAATCTCAAATACACACACCGGAGCACGTTTAAGGAGAAGGGACAGACATGAGAGTGAAGGAAAAAACTCAATTCCACACATCTGAAAACTATTGAGAGAGAAGCCACTCAAATTTGAGTGAAATAAACTCAATTCCACACACCTGGAACCTATTGAGAGAGAAGCCACTGAAATTTGAGTGAAATAAACCCAATTCCACACACCTGGAGCCTATTTAGAGAGAAGTCACTCAAATTTGAGTGAATAAACTCATCCACACACCTGGATCCAATTTAGAGAGAAGCCACTCAAATTGGAGTGAAAGAATCTTAAATACACACACCGGAGCATATTTAAGTTAAAGGCACAGACACGTGAGTGAAGGAATACACTCAATTCCACACACCGGGAACCTATTTAGAGAGAAGGCACAGACACGTGAGTGGAGGAAGAAATTCAATTCCACACACCTGGAGCTTATTTAGAGGGAAAGCACGGACACGTGAGTGAGGGAAGAAACTCAATTCCACACACCTGGAACCTATTGAAAGGCAAGGCACAGACACGTGAGTGAAGGAAGAAATTCAATTCCACACACCTTTAGCTTATTTAGAGAGAAGGCACAGAAAGGTAAGTGAAGGAAGAAACTCAAAACCACACACCTGTAGCCTATTCAGAGACAAGGCACAGACACGTGATTGAAGGAAGAGACTTAATTCCACACACCTGGATCCTATTAAGAGAGAAGCCACTCAAATTAGAGTGAAAGAATCTCAAATACACACACCAGAGCATATTTAAGGTAAAGGCACAGACACGTGAGTGAAGGAAGAAATTCAATTCCACTCACTGGGAACCTAATGATAGAAAAGCCACTCAAGTTTGAGTGAGATAAACCCAATTCAACACACCTGGATCCAATTTAGAGAGAAGCCACTCAAATTTGAGTGAAATGAACGAATTCCACACACCTGAGGCCTATTCAGAGAGACGGCAAAGACACGTTAGTGAAGGAAGAAATTCAATTCCACACATCTGGAGCTTATTTAGAGAGAAAGCACAGATACGTGAGTGAAGGAAGAAACTCAATTCCACACACCTGGAACCTATTGAGAGAGAAGCCACTCAAATTTGAGTGAAATAAACTCAATTCCACACACCTGGAGCCTATTTAGAGAGAAGGCACAGACACGTGAGTGAAGGAAGAAATTCAATTCCACACAGCTGGAGCTTATTTAGAGAGAAAGCACAGACACGTGAGTGAAGGAAGAAACTCAATTCCACACACCTGGAACCTATTGAGAGAAAAGCCACTCAAATTTGAGTGAAATAAACTAATTCCACACACATGGAGCCTATTTATAGAGAAGGCACAGACACGTGAGTGAAGGAAGAAATTCAATTCCACACACCTGGAACCTATTGACAGAGAAGCCACTCAAATTTGGGTGAAATAAACTCAATTCCACACACCTGGAGCCTATTTAGAGAGAAGCCACTCAAATTTGAGTGAAATAAACCAAATTCCACACACCTGGAACCTATTTAGAGAGAAGCCACGCAAATTAGAGGGAGAGAATCTCAAATACACACACCGGAGCATATTTAATGAGAAGGCACAGACACGTGAGTGAAGGAAGAAACTGAATTCCACACACCTGGAACCTACTGAGAGGGAAGCCACTCAAATTTTAGTGAAATAAACTCAATTCCACACACCTGGAGCCTATTTAGAGAGAAGACACTGACAAGTGAGTGAAGGAAAAAATTCAATTCCACACACCTGGAGCCTATTTAGAGAGAAGACACCGACAAGTTAGTGAAGGAAAAAAATTCAATTCCACACACCTGGAGCTTATTTAGAGAGAAAGCAGAGACACGTGAGTGAAGGAAGAAACTCAATTCCACACACCTGGAACCAATTGAGAGAGAAGGCACTCAAATATGAGTGAAATAAACTCAATTCCACACGCCTGGAACCTATTGAGAGAGAAGCCACTCAAATTTGTGTGAAATAAACTAATTCCACACACCTGGAGCCTATTTAGGGAGAAGGCACAGACACGTGAGTGAAGGAAGAAACTTAATTCCATACGCCTAGATCATATTTAGAGAGAAGCCACTCATATTAGAGTGAAAGAATCTCAAATACACACACCGGAGCATATTTAAGGAGAAAGCACAGACAGGTGAGTGAAGGTAGAAACTAAATTCGACACACCTGGAACCTGTTGAGAGAGAAGCCACTCAAATTTGAGTGAGATAAACTAATTCCACACACCTGGAGCCTCTTTAGAGAGAAGGCACAGACACACGAGTGAAGGAAGAAATTCAATTCAAACACCTTTAGCTTATTTAGAGAGAAAGCAAAAACACGTGAGTGAAAGAACAAACTCAATTCCACACACCTGGAACCTATTGAGAGAGACGCCACTGAAATTTGGGTGAAATAAACTCAATTCCACACACCTGGAGCCTATTTAGAGAGAAGCCACTCTTATTTGAGTGAAATAAACCCAATTCCACACACCTGGATCCTATTTAGAGAGAAGCCGATCAAATTAGAGTGAAAGAATCTCAAATACACACACGGGAGCATATTTAAGGAGAAAGCACAGACACATGAGTGAAGGAGGAAACTCAATTCCACACACCTGTATCCTATTTAGAGAGGCACAGACACGTGAGTGAAGGAAGAAACTCAATTCCACACATCTGGAGCCTATTTAGAGAGATGCCACTCAAATTAGAGTGAAAGAATCTCAAATACACGCACCGAAGCATATTTAAGGAGACGGCACAGACAAGTGATTGAAGGAAGAAATTCAATTCCACACACCTGTAGCCTATTTTGAGAGGGCACAGACACGTGAGTGAAGGAAGAAAATCAATTCCACACACCCGCAACCTATTGAGAGAGAAGCCACTGAAATTTGAGTGAAATAAAGTAATTCCACACACCTGGAGCCTATTTATAGAGAAGGCACAGACACGTGAGTGAAGGAAGAAATTCAATTCCCCACACCTGGAGCTTATTTAGAGAGAAAGCACAGACACCTGAGTGAAGGAAGAATTCAATTCCACACACCTGGAACCTATTGAGAGAGAAGCCACTCAAATTTGAGTGAAAGAAACTCAATTCCACACACCTGGAGCCTATTTAGAGAGAATCCACTCAAATTTGAGTGAAATAAACTAATTCCACATACCTGGAACCTATTGAGAGAGAAGCCACTGAAATTTGAGTGAAATAAACTCATTCCACACAAATGGAACCTATTGAGAGAGAAGGCACAGACACGTACGTGAAGGAAGAAATTCAATTCCACACACCTTAAGCTTATTTAGAGAGACAGCACAGACACGTGAGTGAAGGAAGAAACTCAATTCCACACACCTGGAACCTATTTAGAGAGAAGCCCCTCAAAGTTGAGTGTAAAAAACTTAATTAAGTTAGTGTCTTTCACTCCCGTGTCTGTGGCTTCTCTCTCAATTTGCTCCAGGTGTGTGGAATTAGTTTATTTCACTCAAATTTGAGTGGCTTCTCTCTCAATAGGTTCCAGGTGTGTGGAATTGAGTTTATTTCACTGAAATTTGAGTGGCTTCTCTCTCAATAGGTTCCAGGTGTGTTGAATTGAGTTTCTTCCTTCACTCACGTGTCTGTGCTTTCTCTCTAAACAAGCTCCAGGTGTGTGGAATTCAATTTCTTCCTTCACTCACGTGTCTGTGCCTTGTCTCTAAATAGGCTTCAGTTGTGTGGAATTAGTTTATTTCAGTCAAATTTGAGTGGCTTCTCTCTCAATAGGTTCCAGGTGTGTGGGATTCAGTTTATTTCACTCAAATTTGAGTGGCTTCTCTTTCAAAAGTTTCCAGGTGTGTGGAATTGAGTTTCTTCCTTCACTCATGTGTCTGTGCTTTCACTCTAAATAAGCTCCAGGTGTGTGGAATTGAATTTATTCCTTCACTCACGTGTCTGGGCCATCTCTCTTAATAGGTTCCAGGTGTGTGGAATTCAGTTTCTTCCTTCACTCACGTATCTGTGCTTTCTCGCTAAATAAGCTCCACGTGTGTGGAATTGAATTTCTTTCTTCACTCACATGTCTGTGCCTGCTCTCTAAATAGGCTCCAGGTGTGTGGAATTAGTTTATTTCACTCAAATTTGAGTGGTTTCTCTCTCAGTAGGTTCCAGGTGTGTGGATTTGAGTTTATGTCACTCAAATAGGAGTGGCTTCTCTCTCAATATGTTCCAGGTGTGTGGAATTCAGTTTCTTCCTTCACTCACGTGTCTGTTGCTTCTCCTTAAATATGCTCTGGTGTTTTTATTTGAGGTTCTTTCACTCTAATTTGAGTGGCTTCTCTCTAAATAGGATACAGGTGTGTGCAATTGGGTTTATTTCACTCAAATTTGAGTGACTTCGATCTAATTAGCCTCCAGGTGTGTGGAATTGGGTTTATTTCACTCAAATTTGAGTGGCTTATCTCTCAATAGGTTCCGGGTGTGTGGAATTGAGTTTCTTCCTTCACTCACGTGTCTGTGCTTTCTCTCTAAATAAGCTCCAGGTGTGTGGAATTGAATTTCTTCCTTCACTCACGTGTCTGTGCCTTCTCTCTAAATAGGCTCCAGGTGTGTGCAATTAGTTTATTTCCCTCAAATTTCAGTGGCTTCTCTCTCAATAGGTTCCAAGTGTTTGGAATTGAGTTTTTCCTTCATTCACTTGTCTGTGCTTTCTCTCTAAATAAGCTCCTGGGGTGTGGAATTGAATTTCTTCATTCACTCATGTGTCTCTGCCTTCTCCTTAAATATGCTCCGGTGTGTGTATTTGAGATTCTTTCACTCTAATTTGAGTGGTTTCTTCTAAATAGAATCCAGGTGTGTGGAATTGGGATTATTTCACTCAAATTTGAGTGGCTTCTCTCTTAATAGGTGCCAGGTGTGTGGAATTGAGTTTATTTCACTCAAATTTGAGTGGCTTCTCTCTCAATAAGTTCCAGGTGTGTGGAATTGGGTTTCTTCTTTCACACACGGGTCTGTGATTTCTCTCTAAATAAGCTCCAGGTGTGTGGAATTGAATTTCTTCCTTCACTCACGTGTCTGTGCCTTCTCTCTAAATAGGCTCCAGGTGTGTGGAATTAGTTTCTTTCACTCAAATTTGAGTGGCTTTTCTGTCAATAGGTTCCACGTGTGTAATTTTGAGTTTCTTCCTTCACTCTTCTTTCTGTGCTATCCCTCTAAATAAGCTCCAGGTGTGTGGAATTGAATATCGTCCTTCACTCCCGTGTCTGGGTCATCTCTCTCAATAGGTTCCAGGTGTGTGGAATTAGTTTATTTCACTCAAATTTGAGTGTCTTCTATTTCAATAGATTCCACGTGTGTGGTTTTGACTTTCTTCCTACACTCACAAGTCTGTGCCTGCTCTCTAAATAAGCTCCAAGTGTGTGGAATTGAATTTCTTCCTTCACTCACGTGTATGTGCCTTCTCTCTAAATAGGCTCCAGGTGTGTGTAATTTGCTCATTTCACTCAAATTTGAGTGGCTTCTCTCTCAATAGGTTCCAGGTGTGTGGAATTGAGTTTCTTCCTTCACTCACGTGTCTGGGCTTTCGCTCTAAATAAGCTCCAGGTTTGTGGAATTGAATGTCTTCCTTCACTCACGTTTCTGTGCCATCTCTCTCAATAGGTTCCAGGAGTGTGGAATTGAGTTACTTCCTTCACTCATGTGTCTGTGCTTTCTGGCTAAATAAGCTCCACGTGTGTGGAATTGAATTTCTTCCTTCACTCAGATGTCTGTGCCTTCTCTCTAAATAGGCTCCAGGTGTGTGGAATTAGTTTATTTCACTCAAATTTGAGTGGCTTCTCTCTCAGTAGGTTCCCGGTGTGTGGAATTGAGTTTATGTCACTCAAATTTGAGTGGCTTCTGTCTCAATATGTTCCAGGTGTGTGGAATTTAGTTTCTTCCTTCACTCACGTGTTTGTGTCTTCTTAAATATGCTCTAGTGTGTGTATTTGAGATTTTTTCACTCTAATTTGAGTTGCTTCTCTCTAAATAGGATCCAGGTGTGTGGAACTGGGTTTATTTCACT
>CAUYQV010084119.1:0-22215 GCA_963574575.1 Galagoides demidoff
GCTGGGACCACAGGCGCCCGCCACAACACCTGGCCATTTTTTGGTTGCAGCCATCATTGTTGTTTGGCGGGCCTGGGCTGGGGATTCGAACCCGCCACCTTAGGTGTACGTGGCTGGCGCCTTAGCCGATTGAGCCACAGGCGCTGAGCCTTAAGTCTAATATTTAAGGATATTTCAGGGCAATGGCCTGATATGCTGGCTCTGTATATTTATATATAGTATATTTTGTTGCTTAAGTGAGATACTTAGAAATCTACAAGTCAGTCAAAACAACAAAAAAGAAAAAAAAAGAAATCTAAGAATCAAAGTGTCACAGGGTTTTGTGCCTCCTTAATCTTAACTTATGTAAGCAAGGAAGATTCAAATCAGAGAATGTCAGAACACATATCCCCTTCAATGTGAATGTCAGGCATTTTACCTGCAGACAGATCAAAATGCCATGTAAATATAAACACAGAGTATGTTCTAACTCAGGGTTCTTCACCATTCCTGGTTCCCAAAGGGATGGTGTACAGAAACTCAAAGGTTCTATGAGCTAGGATGGGGGAAAAATTCTCTATTTTCACTAACCTGAAACTGAAATTAAGAATCTCCTTCAATTAATCATTGTTGGTAAGTCACGAATAAAATCAGAGCTATTTTCATATCACTATAGGTGCTACAGGAACACTGTATGTACCTACTACTATTCAGAATTATAGTAGGTGTCAGACCTGCTGCCGGATCTTGGTCCAGAGTGAATATCCCTAATCCGAAAGCTAAATGCTCCTTAATTTCAAACTTTATGAGTGCTGACATGAGCCTTGAAGGAAAATACTCAATGGATCATTTCAGATTTGGGGTCAGGGATGCTCTACCGGTAAGTACAGTGCAAACATTACACAATCCTAAATATCTGACTTCTGAAACATTTGTGGTCTCAAGCATTCTGGGTAAGAGATACTCAACCTGTACTTACTATACATTAGCATATCAAAATTTATTTTAACCTTTTGATAACCATATTTTATCTTTTGTGATCCTGTATGATTTTAAAAAGTAAAATCTTTTATTCTAAGAAAGAATTCAAGGCCTTCACCAGGCTGCCAGAAGAATCCAAGCACAGAGAGGTAAAAACACTTGCTAATGAGCCATTCTTTTATCCACAACATAAGAAGTAAAACTGCCAGTATAATAACAACTACCCATCTCAAACCTGCCTTCTCAATTTTGCTGAAATAGTTTTACAGCATATTGCAGCTCTCAGAAATAAGGTAAATTATGCATGCCATATATGATAAAAAGTCAAACTTGTAAAAACTGCATGCAAAGGCAGTCAACAATAGAACAGTTTGTACAACTATGTAAAATGCACATATTGCACATTTACTACCATAACTGAGCTAACTCATACAGAATTAGCATTTGGATTCAATAAACAAAAACACAGAGGTCTTTAAAAAATAGTAAAGACATTAAGGTGACTGGAACAGTTTTAGGCTGGGCATGACAGCTCACACCTGCTATCCCAGTACTCTGGGAGGCTGAGGCAGTAGGATCACTTGAGCTTAGAAGTTTGAGTCTGCAGTGAGCTAAGATCATGCCACTGTACTTCTCTAGCCTGGGTGACACAGCTTGCTATGTAACAAAAGGAGAGGTTACCTCAATTTGCTACACTAAACATTAGGTGAAATAATCCAGGAAGACTGGTGTTTAGTTTCCAAAACTCAGTTTCATGGTCTTCCAAAGAATAAAATTAAAGCAATAAAGTAAAAACTCTCATCAGGACACCCTAAAATGAACCCATTCAGGTTACGAGAATCTGGGAGAATTTAATTTCATTTACTATCCCTACTTAAGGCATGGTTCACATTTAAAAGGTCCCCTGTGGATTTCATATTGTCATACATTTCATCTTCACAGGTACATAGTTAGCTGGAGTTTGGTTGTCCTCTCAGGACACAGTGGCCTGCTTATTCACAGCAGAAGCAGCCTCACGTACATCTTGCAAAGTTAATAAGGATTTGTCTATTTGGTGGTTTTTTTTTTTTTTTTTTTTGAGACAGAATTATACTATGTCACCCTCGGTAGAGTGCTATGCTGTCACAGCTCACAGCAATCTCCAGCTCTTAGGCTTAAATGATTCTCTAGCGTCAGCTTCCCAAGTAGCTGGGACTACAGGCACCCACCACAATGTCTGGCTACTTTTTGGTTGTAGTTGTCATTGTTGTTTGGCAGGCCCAGTGTACACGGCTGGTGCCTAAGCCGCTGAGCTACAGGCACTGAGCCAGGTGGTTTTTCTTTTTTTTATTTGCACTAAATGCATCAACTACGCAAACAATTGGTTCAATACTGTATTTTGACTGTTATATATGGGTATAATTTTGTGCTATTAATTTCAACAGTGATTATCTCTTTACCCCACAAGGGTTTTTCTAACAACGAATGTTGTTAGGCAAGAGAAGAATTTTTAAGTTAAACCATATTTTCTAATCAGTACTTCAGGAAACAATCCTCTCCAAGAACCAAAATAGAGTCAGTCACTGGTTCTTCCCTTTCCTTTGCTCAAGATTCTTTATTAGTTTCTTTTCCATCCCCATCACCTCATTAAAGGACAGATCTTCTTAAAATTCTAAGGCTTTTGTTTTGTCTTTCATGCAACATTAGCTACTTCAAACATTAAAAAAAAACTCAACTCTTTGTGACCTTTAACAGAGATACTGTGTGGAATCTCCCATTTTCCTCTCCTCTACTTTTTCTTTTTGGTAGAGACAGAGTCTCACTTTATCACCCTCGGTAGAGTGCCATGGCATCACACAGCTCACAGCAACCTCCAACTCCTGGGCTTAGGTGATTCTCCTGCCTCAGCCTGCCGAGTAGCTGGGACTACAGGTGCCCACCCCAACGCCTGGCTATTTTTTTGTTGCAGTTTGGCCAGGGCCAGGTTTGAATCTGCCACGCTCGGTATATGGGGTTGGCACCCTACCCACGGAACCACAGGCGCCACCCCTCCTCCACTTCTTTGCAAAATCAGATTTTTATAGAGCATTTTCCCAATTTTAGTAAGTACTATGAATAATCTACAACTATTTTATGATACTTACCATGGAGCATAGAATTCTACAAGCCATAAACTATCACTCTGAATAACTTCTCGGTTGAAATTTGATGGTGTTAATTCGATTACATCATCACTAGAAGAATACAGACCATTTACTGCAAGAAAGAAGGTACAGCTCACCAGACCTAGAATAACAACAAAAACACGTCATTTACAGCACTGTTCACGCTTTTCCTACTAGTGCAGCTGAGCAAGGGAACAGACCAGTGGTTCTCAACCTTCCTAATGCCATTACCCTTTATTACAGTTCCTCATGTTGTGGTGACCCCCTCCCCCAACCATAAAATTATTTTCATTGCTACTTCATAACTGTAATTTTCCTACTGTTATGAAAATGTAAATATCTGTAAATATAAATATCTGATATGCAGGATGGTCTTAGGTGACCCCTGTGAAAGGGTCATTCGACCCCCAAAGGGGTCCCACCCCACAGGTTGAAAACCGCTGGAAGACAGTCCCTGCTTCCATTTCCTGAGTTGCACTGGAAAAAGATTTCATCATTGTTCTTAGTGGCTTTCGTGTACTAATGCCCTTCTTCTTTAAAACCGCCCTATGAAGCAGTACCATTATTACCCATTTTATGGACTTGGAAGGTTATCTCTAGCTGTGGAACCCTGGTTACTACATAGTATTTATTCCTCGTGTTACTCAGTTGTAATATTAGAACGTATCTTTATGAAAACACTTTTGAAGGAAAAAATACACACTTGTCTCCTCTACTATTTAATAGATTGTGACTCTCTGAAGGACAATGATTGTTTTTATAAATATTTTTATTTTCTCACAGTCTAGCAGTTAGGATAAAAAAATATAGATATTTTAATTTCTCCCAACACTATCTATACCCATCAGGAAGAATTTTCATGTGAACAATGTCATAAGGAAGGATAGAGAATCTGTTGTATTATTATTATAGTTTAGCCACACTGTGGATCAAGTATATTTTTGTTGGCTACTCTGGGAACTTAAATGAAATTTATAATAATAATAAAAGAAAACAAATTCTAAACTAGTATCTTAAGGACCCAAAAGTATTAGCAATACTATCAAAATTTCACCTCCTTTAAAATTTATATATAGTCATGTGCTGCATAACGTTTCCCTCAAGGAAGGACTGTACACATTGTCTTGTAAGACAATAGTGGAGCTGAAAAGTCTCATCTGCAGGGCCCCACCTGTGGCTCAAAGGAGTAGGGAGGTGGCAGGTTCAAACCCAGCCCCAGGCAAAAACGGCAAAAAAAAAAAAAAACCCAAAAAACAAACTCATCTGCCTAGTAATGTCCTGTTATCCTCATACCTAACATGTACATTTGTCTCTTAGTTTTTAACAATAAAGTTCAAAAGGCAAAAACAAAAAAAAAACCCCAAAACCTTAAAAAATGCTTACAGAATAAGGATACAAAGAAAACATTTTTGTACAATGTACCCAGGGTTTGTGTTTTAAGCTAAGTGTTATTTATAAACGAGTCAAAAAATGCTGGGCACAGTGGCTCACATCTATAATCCTAGCACTCTGGGAGGCTGAGGTGGGTAGACTGCCTGAGCTTATTAAGTTCAAGACCAGCTAGAGCCAGGGCAAGACCCTGACTCTAAAAAAAAACATAGCCAGGTGTTGTGGTGGGCGCCTACAGTCCCAAATGCTTGGGAGGCTGAGGCAAGAGAACCCGCTTGAGCCCAAGAGTTTGAGGCTGCTGTGAGCAACCTATGACATTACAGCACTCTATCAAGGGTGACCAAGTGAGACTGTCTCAAAAACATAAATAATAATAAGAGTCGAAAAGTCAAAAATAATTAACAAATTTATAAAGTAAAAAATTACAGTAAAGTTTATTACTGAAATTAAAAAAACATTTAGTGTAACCTAAGCGTACAGTGTTTGTCAAGTCTATAATAGTGTGCAGTAACGCCCGAGGCCTTCACTTTCACTCTCCACTGACTCACCCAAAGCAGCTCTTGTCCTGCAGGCTCCATTCATGGTACTGCAGTACCATTTATCTTTTATCATACTTTTACTGTACCTTTTCCATGTTCAGATACAGTATTCAATATAGTAACAGGCTGTACAGATTTATAAAAGCCTGGGACCAACAGCCTATGCCTGGAGCCTATACCATAGAGTGCAGGTACATAGTAGGTTATGCCACCTAGATTTGCTTAAGTACGCCATATATTTGCAAAACTGCCTCATTTCTCCGAATGCATCCCCATTAACTGACGTGACTACAGACGTAAAAAATTGTTTCCTAATCACCTCCAGAGCAGTGGCAAATTATGGAATATCCCTGGACTGTTCTTAACTTTAATAGGAATGTTTTCTCATTTGCATCATGCTCACTTTGGGACTAAAACAGACATACTTATGAAAGAAATTTCTATCCCTGTCTTTTCAGCATCTCTGAGGATGATCATATAATTTATTTTCATCTGTTGATATAGCAAGTAACAGTAGAACCTTTGTGTTGAGTACCGTAAGGGACTGTAGCAAACTGGTCAACATTAGGAACCAGGCCTACCATACTAATACGTACATGTGTTACACATTCAGTCTATGAAAATTAGGTATATTTAAGGAGGTAGTCAGTGTAGGGAGTTAGATGGACAACTGTGGAGGTTCTACTATATAAGTGAGACTGACTGGTCTTTTATTTATTTATTTATTTATTTATTTATTTATTTTGAGGTTGTTTTTTTTTGGCTGGGACTAGGTTTGAACCCACCACCTCCGGGATATGGGGCTGGCGCCCTACTCCTCTGTGCTACAGGCGCTGCCCACCTAACCTGTCTTTTAAACTAGTTTGTGTATATGCCATCTTAGTCACATTTTCATGTTTATTTCATGAACAGAAGCTTTATGAAAACCCCCAAAACCTTAAAAAATGCTTATAGAATAAGGATAATCTGCATTCGGCGCCTGTAGCACAGTGATTATGGCACAGGCCACATACACCGAGGCTGGCGGGTTCAAACCTGGCTCAGGCTAGCTAAACAACAATGACAACTGCAACAAGAAAATAGTCGGGAGCTGTGGCAGGCACCTGCAGTCCCAGGTACTTGGGAGGCTGAGAAAGGGAATCGCTTAAGCCCAAGAGTGTGAAGTTGCTGTGAGCTGTGACATAGTGAGACTCTGTCTCAAAAAAAATAAATAACCCAATGGTAAATTTCTTTTGGAAGGAGTATACACCAATGTTAAGCCTTCTATTGCTAAACCTCCATCATATAGCACTTTCAATTTTCAAATCACTCTCAAATACATAGACCACTTAATTTTTCATTACTAACTAGAAAGCAGGAATTATCTACATTTTGTAAACATGGAAACAAAAGCAAGCTTTTCCCATTAAAATATATATTCTTTTTAAAAATATATTATCTTCTTAATGCTTAAAATAAAATAGTTTGGTATGCCACAGGTATGAATAAACGATTACATTATTCAAGATTCATACTGTTTAAGCTACAGTTATGGCTAATAATGAAATAAAACTATCGACTTTACTAAAGGGTTATTATGCAGTGGTATACAGGCTGTCCTCAGGTTATGAACGAGATTCTGTAGGTTACTTTTTAAGTTGAATATGTATGTAAGTTGGAACAGCTACATTTATTTACCTACTACCTGTAAGAGCCTCTGGAAGTGCTCAGTTAGATGTACTTACTGAAACAGCCTCTGTTGATAAGCGCGAGTTGTATACAGCCAGATGTTTCTAACTCGGGGCCCACCTATAATCAGATTTGCTATCTAGAATGAGTAGTCTGGCTGCAATGTGGACAGTGGATGGAGAATTATGAGGAGATGGTGTCACATAAACAAGAGAAGGAAGGAATAGTTAACAGTAACAAAGCTACTGGGAGATGAAGGAGGAAGGACCGAAAACTGTCCACTGGATTTGATGTAGCCAAAGTCACTGGGAGCCCTGACAGTTGTGGTGCAATAGAGAAAATAAGCAGCATCTAATTTGCAGAGGATTGGAGAAAGCAGGAGGGAACATGTTGGAAAGAATAAAGGTAACTCTCTAAACAAGTTTCATTATAGAGAGAGGGAACAATGTAGGGTACAAGGAAGGTTTCTTTCTAAAGATGGGGCGATCTGAGTGTAAAAGGAAGACTTAAGACTGGGAAGGGCTAATGATACAGTACAGGGAATATATGAACCAAATGCCCAGAGTAAGGGGAGGAGAGGGAACCCAGGGTAGCGATGGAGTAGCCTTTGATAGGATGATCTCCTTTTCTACTTCAAGAGGTGAGAAAAGATGAGCGAGAACGTAGGTCAAATCCACCCAAAAGAGACTGTCTCTGGTAACTGTGCTGTCTGCTATGGTAGCCACACCCACATGCAGCCACCTCAAACTGAGAAGTGCTCTAAGTATAAAAAGCCCACTGACCTTTGAAGACTCAGTAGAGGGAAAAATTCAAACTAATATCAACATTTTTCATGTTGGAATCACATGTTGAAATGATTTTAGATATACTGGATAAAAATATATTAAAAATAATTTCACCTGCTTTGTTTTGCTTTATTTTAATGAATTTATTTATTTTAGAGACAGTGTCTCACTTTGTTGCCCTGGGTAGAGTGCCATAGCATCACAGCTCACAGCAACCTTCAGCTCTTGTGCTTAGGTGATTCTCTTTCCTGAGTAGCCGGGACCACTGGTGCCCACCACAACGCCCGGCTTTTTATTGTTTTGAGACAGAGTCTCACTTTGTCACCCTCAATAGAGTGCTATGGCATCATAGCTCACAGCAACCTCAAACTCTTGGGCTTAAGCGATTCTCTTGCCTCAGCGTCCCAAGTAGCTAGGACTACAGGCACTCGCCACAAGGCCCAACTATTTTTTTTTGTAGAGACAGAGTCTCATTTTATTGCCCTCAGTAGAGTGCTGTGGCATCACACAGCTCACAGCAACCTCCACCCCCCCCCCACCCCCCCCCCCCGGGCTTAATCGATTCTCTTGCCTCAGCCTCCCGAGTAGCTGGGACTACAGGCACCCGCCACAACGCCTGGCTATTTTATTATTGCAGTTTGGCTGGGGCCGGGTTTGAACCAGCTGGAGCCCTACCCACTGAGCCACAGGCGCCGCCCAGGCCCAGCTATTTTTTTTTTTTTTTTAGAGACAATGTCTCACTCTTGCTCAGGCTGCTCTCAAACTCTTGAACTCAAGTAATCCAACCGCCTTTGCCTTCCAGAGTGCTAAGATTATAGGCGTGAGGCAACGCACTCTTGCCTTTTTAAATGTAGCTACTAAAACATTTAAAATTATATATAAAAGTCTGGGTTACATATCTATAGGATAGTGCTACTCAATAATCTTTTCGTTGCAGCAGAAAAGGTTAAGTAGATCAAGAACATAGGCAGAGAGTCCTACTACCAAGTAAGTTTTAAAGATTAGTTGTAGATAATCCCCTATGGAGATCTACTCCTTCTAAAAGTTTATCTTTTTTGTAAAATGAATTATGAGTTGGTATCTGTTCAAGATAATGAACTTATACTGTGAAATCTTCAAAAATAGAAAAATAGGCTGGGCTCTCACTCTGGGAGGCCAAAGTGGGTGGACTGCCTGAGCGCACATGTTAGAGACCAGCCTGAACCAGAGCAAGACCTGTCTCTAAAAACAGCTGGGTGTTGTGGCAGGCGCCTATAGTCCCAGCTACTTGGGAGGCTGAAGCAAGGGGATCGCCTGAGCACGAGAGTTTGAGGCTGCTGTGAACTGTGATGCCACCGCACTCTACTATGGACTACAAGTGAGACTCTGTCTCAAAAAAAAAAAATTAAAAATGGAAAAGTAAATCTACTTTAAAAATCTACTTATCCAGATTAAGTAGAATGATTTTGAAGTATTTCTTCTTTTTCTATTGTCTATAAGATTTGGCATGATGTTTTTTTTTTTTTTTGAAATTAACTTTTATTTATAAATACTAGTTGTTTATTTTTTGAGACTTTGGAAAAAAAAATAAGAAGCTGGGTGGTGCCTGTGGCTCAAAGGAGTAGGGCACTGGCCCCATCCGGAGGTAGTGGGTTCAAACCCAGCCCTGGCCAAAAACTGCAAAAAAAAAAAAGAAAAAGAAGTTAACTGACTACTCTATACTAAACCTCAGAGTCAAAGCATTCTATAACAGACATACTCTTATTTGACAGTGTGAATGTTACTTTCTTTGCATTATTATTATTACTTAGTATTTCAATGCAGCAACTGTCTGATTTCTTTTCTGAATGTATTTATCTTCATTCGTTCTTTATGAGGTTTGTGTTTCTAGTCCTTATCTTAAACATTGTTATTGTTATTAAATTTTAAGCCTTTTAAATTTTGTAAAGGCAAAAAATGGAAACCTAATAAACACAAGTATATGTAAAAAGAAAATTTAAAAAAATGGGAAAGTAAAAAAGCTACAGCATTTCCCACGTAAATTATGGATTACTTACTACACCCAATGTAACCATTTTTAATGTCTGAATCATGCTGCAAATCCACTACTGACTGAATTTTGGTTTTATAAAAATTTTCACAATTAACAGCCCAGTGCTAAAAATCCCTCTCTTCAAATTAATATAACTGTTTCCTCAAGAGAAATTCTTATAAGAGAGATCAAGAAGTATGGCTAACATTTTGAGGTACCTGTCTAACCACTGTTCAGAAACTAGGTTCTTTTTTCTCTTTTTTGAGACAGAGACTTGTTCTGTTGCCTGGGCACAAGAGCAGGGTCATCATAACAACTCACAGCAATGTCACGCTTGTAGGCTCAATTGATCCTCTTGCCTCAGCTTCCCAAGAAGGTGGAACTACAGATATGTATCATCATGCACAGCTAATTTTTATGTTTTGTTTTGTTTTTTTTTGTAAAGACCACATATCCATAAGTTGCCCAAGCTTGTCTCGAATGCCTGACCTCAAGTGACTCTCCCACCTCAGCCACCCAAAGTGCTAGTACAGGGATGAGCCATTGCACCCAGCCAGAAACCAGGATCTTTACTTTTTTTTTTTTGGTTAAGACATAACTAAAAATAACACATGACTTTGTGTACCAGGCATTGTTCTAAACATTTTTATATGTTAAATCTTTAAGAACCTAACCATGAGATATGTATTATGGGGGGTGCCCATTTTATAAACCAGGAAACCGATACAAAGAACAGATAGATAGTTTGCCTAAGGTCAGATAGGCAATTATATTAACAGATAGATAAAATAATTAGAAAGAGACAGAACATGGTCATGCAAACCTAACTTCTGCCCAAAGAACTGACAGATGCAGTGCTGTACTCCCATAGAGTGTCATTGTTTAGGCTGTGTCAGAAGAATTAGGTACATTCATTTCTCTTGCCAATCAGAAACAGCAATAAAGACTCCTCTTTAAGATGTTACAGGCAGGCTGAAGCCACCAAAGAGAGAAACCAAGATTTTTCACCTCAGCAATGTGCTTCCTTTCCATATAAAGATGGTCCTTATTATTGACACTCAGTATAACATGGACTAGGGTTATTTTTTCCCCTAGTAATGGACTTCTCATTTGTCTTACTTTGCCTAGTTCTCTCAAGAGCCTCCCCTCCTGATACAAGGCTACTCAATGAAAATGTCTTCATGATTAAGATTTGAGACCTACATTCTTTAAAATGCAGTGTGTCTAGAAGAGTTAGAAGGAAATCAAACATTACTACTGAGAAAAGACAACAGTGTAAATTCTCATAGCACAAAAACAGCTAACAACCACCTCCCCTCCAAACCCCCAAGGTGGGAAAAAAAACCTTGGGCTCATTTAAGATGACAAAGTAGGTCAATGGTGCCCAATGATGTTCCATTTCTAAAATTCCCATCACCATTCCACTCAGTGATAATGAGCACCAACGGGAAGTGGGATCGTCCGAGTGTCAAAAATCTAAGTGAGCAGATGGTTTTGCCATCTGTGGCTTTCCATTCTCCCACAGCAGTCAAGGATGTTATAAATTCACATCAGTAGCATCTCTGTCCCACAGCTACTAGTGAGAGTATATGGTCCCACAGCAGTCATCTAGAAACCAAGAAGTTTCCCAAGAAGGCTGATATTTATTGAAATAATGAGTTAACTGGTGATAGAATCACAAACTCTTTCAGAGCCTAGTCTGAACTCACTCACCAGCAGCCAGAGACTTAAAATCTTTTCCCCTCATCTATTCTCTCTACCATTACACACCAAACATTTATATTTTATTTACTCTTTAGACGTACACTAATTTGGCAATACTCAGAACAACCCTATGGTGTATTTTTTTTTTTGGTGTATTATTATTCACCTTTAAAATAATGAACTGTTGAAAAAAGCACTGGTACAGAGTGGTTGAGTAACTTGGTTCGAGTCACACAGCTAGTAAAAGAGGGGACGGGAGGGCTGAGACTCAACACCCCACCCCAGCCTGGATCCAGAGCTGCAGTCAACGACTATTTGAGCATCTCGGCTGTGACCAAAGTGAGCCAGGGAAGAAACGGGACCCTCAAGCTCACCCACTAGTTTCTAAAACATAATTTCTAAGAGATGAGATTTCATTCCGTTTTTAAGGAGTTCGTTCACATTTAGGTGCTCTTACGTCGTTACGACCAGCTCTTGGAAGGCACTGTTTCCTTTCTAAAACTACGGGTTATTTCAGCACTAGGTTCCAATGTTTTAGTTTTAACAAGTACCAAGCGATGAAAAGGATGGAAGAAACCGTGCTGAGGAGCTCGGAACCGTCCGTCCCCACGCACTCGAGTTTAAGAAGAGGCCCAGAACAAGGTCCTCTATGGCTTCCCCCGGGGTACCCCCCACACCAGGGATCCAGCGGAGATGGGCTTCGCCGCTCCCCCGGCCTCGCTCCCAGCCTCCCGCTCCTCGGACGCTGCGCCCGGGCTCCAGCCCACGAGGCTCCGGCCCGCCGAGCTGCCCACGCTCCCAAGAAGGGCCCTCCCCGCCCTAAGTCCCCCGTCCGAGTGGGGCACCGCACTCCCCGGCATGGGCTCCCGGCGCGTCCCCGTGTGGCCGCGCGGGCGACCCCCGCGCGCCGCTGGCCGGGCCCGTTCGCTGAGGCCTCCCAACAACTCTGGGGCCTTCGGGGTCGCCGGCCGCTTCCCGCCGCAGGCCCGCACCTACCGAGCCCCAAGCGAGCCATGCCGAGCGCCAGAGCTCGCGCCGTCCCCGCCGCCGCCGCCTCAGCTATGCCGCACGCCGCGCCCCCGTGCCCACGTCCCGCCCTCGGCCGGTCCAGCAGGCGGCGCGGCTGCCGTGCGGGGGCGGGCCGGAAGGCGTTCGCTGCGCCGTGGCCGCAGTTCATTGGTTCCAGAGGGCTTCGCTCACTCGCATAGCCAATCAGAGGCGGCCGGGTAGAGGTTACCGGTTTGGTTTTTTTTTCACAGGGGCGGTGACGGGCGGCGGAAGGAGGGGCTTGCTGGGGGGCGGGACCTTCCAAGCCTTACGCTTCAGATTCCTCCGGTCTCCGGGTCTGTGTTAGGCTCTCCGTACTTTTTGGCTTGGCAGAGGCCAGTGCTGGGGTGTCTTGTCTTAGTTCCTTAGTCTTCCCCTTGCCTGCCTTTCTTCTGACGTGCCTGCCCCAGCCCTTACTCACCATTGTCCCCCCATCCTCACCCCTCAGAAGAATAACTCTCCTTGGGCCCCTCAGTGCATCTACGACTCTATTAGTAATTCCTCGTGTGCCCACACTAATAATTCATTAAAACATATTTGCTAAGCACATACTATACGTCATATAATTCGACGAGTATTTATTTTGTTGAATTACTTTTACAATTTCTGCGCCCAGGGCACTTGACTGCAAAGCCTTGCAAATGTGTCTCCTCTTTCTTTGTGGAACCCAAGGGACTTAAGTTACAGGGCTCCTCACTACCGGGCTGCCACTATGTCTTTAGAGGGAAAGAGTCTAGCAATGCGTTTACGTGGGAATGTGTTTTGTAAAACTTGGCAAAAGCAAAATCTTTTAGACGTAACAAGTTAAGACCACTCTATCTTGCTGCTCTGATTTCCTCTCCTGTGTCAGGAGTGGACGCGAATGTGTTGTTTTTGTGGTGGTGATTTATTGGTACCCTAGTGTTTTAATGCATAAAACAGCTCTAACTCTGGCTTAAGGATTCATGGGCACAAGGTCCCCAGGAGTGGTGGGGGCTGGCAGGTGGGCTTCCTGGAGGAAGGAGCACTAATACTACATCTGGAAAATTTGTTAGGCAAACCAGATTTGTGGGCCCCTGTGATTTCAGAGGGACCTATCCTATAAGCCACATGCCAGCTCTGACTTACTTTAGACTGGCTGCTTGTCCTGGGATGGGACTTCTCAGCCATTGTATCTCGGGCAGCTCCTGCTGCAGGTGAAGGCATTTGGGAAGTTGTTTGGGGGTCAGAGCAAAGGGCAGCCACAGTGAAGAGACAGTTTAGCCAGGCCTGTCTGCTCTTTCTGCAGGATACTTGAGGTACAATGGCAAGTTTGTTTTTCTGACCCCTTCCCTTAAATATTCCACTATTGCTGATCAACTTATAGTGAGGTCCTTTTTCTCTGGCCTAGAAAGGGAGGTTCTTTTCCTCCCAGGATGTAGGAATTTAATTCTTCTCACCCCCTTGAGGGCTGCCTCATTTCTTTTCAAGCCAAGTTAGCCAAGTTAGTGTTACTTCATGTTAAACAGTATTCATCTCAAATACTTCCATCCCCTGAAAGAAAAGAGATAATGATGCATCCTATGACAAGTGTTCTTTTGTTTGTGTATTAAGGCCACATATAAGGCTTTGCCTATACGTTATGGGCAAGGAAATAGGTTTTCGCGTTGGAAAACCTGTTTTCCATGGGCCACAGACATCAGAGTATCCACGATGCATTAATGGATGGAATTTGTCAAACCCAGCCTCTCTAGGCCTGCTGTGTCAGGACAGCAGTACTCCTCAGAAGAGCCTTCTAACGGGGTAGCCCACACTTCCTGTGCCTTCCATGACCTGTGTGGTCTCTGCACCAATTTGCCCCATAACTGATCTTACAGAAACATAGACAAGATCATAACTCCCTGGAAAATATTCTAGGGCATGGGCTGTTCTGGGCTGTGGTTTGAATGTGTAGCTCCATATGATGCTCTCCTCCCTAAAGTGCACTATACATACAGAATATGCACCAGGATAAGTGTCTTTTTTTTTCATTAAAACAAGATGCATAATGTTTGTTTTTTTTTTAACTTGGTTTGTTTTGTTTTGAGACAGTCTCACGCTCTATTGTCCTGGATCCCTGGGTAGAGTGCTGTGGCATCATAGCTCACAGCAATTTCAAACCACTGGGTTCAAGTGATCCTTTTGCCTCACTCAGCCTCTTGAGTAGCTGGGACTACAAAGGTGCCAGCCACAACACCTGGCTAATTTTTCTGTTTTTAGTAGAGACGAGGTCTTGGTCTTACTCAGGCTGGTCTGGAACTCCTGAGTTCAAGTCATCCACCCACCTCGGCCTCCCAGAGTACTAGGATTATGGACATGAATCACCTTGCCCGAACTAAAAATGCATAATTTTAAAAGAAAAATTTTAGCTGAATTAAACTTAATAGAGTTTAATTGAGGAAAGAACAATTCTCAAATGGGGCAGCTCTCCAAGCCAGAAGAAGTTCAGAAAGACACCTCAGCGGCTGCATGGCTGGAGAGGACTTATAGACAGAAAAAGGAAAATGGTATAGAGAAAACGGAAGTGAGGTACAGAAATAGGTTACAGCTCTGCGTTTGCCTATTATGATTTGAGCAGTTGACCACCTGTGATTGGTCTAAACTCTATACCTGGTGCAAAAGTTGCAGCCCGTTTATACATCCAGTTAGTTACAGCTCACAATGTATGCAGAAACCTTTAGGCAGCATTTACAATATGTAAAGAGGCAGACTTAGACTAAACTTAACTGAACGATATTAACAACCTAATTATGCCAATCCTGTCCCAGTCCCTGTCTCCTGGGGAGCACAGTCAGCAGAGAGGCACCACACTGCAGTGTTCCTCACGTTCTGATAAGGAGAAGGCCCAGGCCAAATGGAGCCTGGAAGAATAGCTTCTTTTTTGTTTCTTCACTGTGGCAAAATACATGTAAGATTTACCATTTTGTACACTTGCTGAGGGGAGGCATTTCCAGTAAAAGCTGGAAAACCTAGATGGGTTTTAAAAGAACTGTAGCACTCACCTATTTTTACAATGTACAATTCAGTGGCATTAAATAAATTCACAAGGTTGTGCAATCGTCACCACCATTCATTTCCAGAACTTTCTCTCCACCCCAACAAGAAGCTCTGTACTCATTAGGCAATACCTCCCTACTCCATGCTCCCACAATCCCTTGGCAACCTCTATTCAAGTTTCAGTCTTCATGAATTTGGCTAATCTAGGTACTTGATGTAAGTGGAATCATATTTGTCCTTTTATGTCTGGCTTATTTATTACACATAGCATAATGCACATATGTTAACATACATGCTTTCAAGGTCCACATGTTGTAACAGGTATCAGAATTCCATTTTTTCCTAAGGTTAAATAATAGACCACATTTTGTTTATCCACTCATCTGTTGATGGACACTTGCATTGTTTCCACCTTTAGGCTATTGTTAATAATGCTGCAATGAACGTTGGGTGGACATGTATCTGAGTCCCTGCTTTCAATTCCTTTGGGTACATACCTAGGCTTGGAATTGCTGGTTCAAACGGTAACTCTATGCTTAATTTTAGGGGGAACAACCAAGCTGGTTTCCAGCAGCTGCTCCATTTTATATTCCTACCAGCAATACGTGAGCCTTTTAATTTCTGCACATCCCCACAAACACTTGTTATTTTCCATTTTTTTGATCAGAGCCATCCTAATGGGTATGAAGTGAAAAATACTCTGAGCTGAGTTTGGAAGTATACACAGAACCAGTCAGGCAAAGGATGGGAAGGGAAGATTCTTTTGGAAGAGACAGCAGTATCTGCAAAAGCAGGCAGGCCTGAGAGTTCTGGGGACTTCAGGGAAAATGGAGACGTGAGGACCAGGGGAAAGGCTGGGGTGGCAGAGAGATGCCAGAGGTGGAGGACCATAGAAGTTGCCCAGGCAGTTCAACTCTCCCAAGAGTAGCAGGGTTCCAGGATAAGAGCAGCAGATTAACTTGGAAGAGAGTGGGTGGGGTCTGCAAGCAGGTTGGGCAGAAATTCCCTGCTTCCTCATCAACAGTGTGTCCTTACCAAGTTACTCAACCTTCAAGCATCAGTCCCCTCAGCTGTCAGCAGAGATACAACTGTACTTTGTCATGTGATTGCTACGAGGTTTCAATGAGGCAATCCATGACAATCACTTCACACAGCATCTGGCCCAGGACGTGGGCTCTCTGAATGTCAGCCATTGTTATGAAGGAGTATTGATGGTCATCCCAATGAAATTATAATATAATAGCACATTCATTTGGGGAACACTTACTGAGCATGGCAAGGTGTCCGCTGCCATCTAGCCAACAAGGAGGCTGCAAAGGTGTGCTGAGCCTCTCTGCTCAGTGAACCACTGCAGGAGCCCCTGAACGAGGACCCATATTGGATGCTGGAGACAGGGAAACTGGCTCAGAGTCTGTGGGAGATCTTATACATTGTCTGCCAAATGACTAGTGTCCTCATAAGAAGAGGAAAAGACACTAGGATGCATGTGCACAGAGAAAAGGCCTCGTGAAGGCACAGCAAGGAGGCAGCTGTCTGCAAGCCAAGGAGAGAGGCCTCAGGAGAAAGCAACTCTGCTGACATCTTGATCTTGAACTTCTAGTTCCTAGAACTATGAGAAAAATAAAGTTCTGTTGTGTAAGCCACTTAGCCTGTGGTGTTTTGTCATGTCGCCTTTTCCTAAAGTTGAATAATAGACCACATTTTGTTTATCCATTCATCTGTTGATGGACACCTTTAGACTATTGTTAATAATGCTGCCATGAACTTTGGGTCATGTCACCTGCTAGGATCTAGCAGCCCTAGAAAGCTAATGTAATCCCCACTAGTTGAACTCATGTATCCTGCTCAGTCTAATTAACGTGCGTAGAGGTGAGGCCTGTAACTTCCAAGCAGAAGACTTAAGAGGCTGCTTGTGGTTGTGCTGTTGTGCTGTGGGCCCCTCCCCCTTCAGCCCTGAGGACAGCAATGTTCTTGATAGCAGCTGCTGCATCAGCTGGGTCTCTAAGTGAAGCTGGTGTTGGGCGGAGCTGTGATAGACCCAGTAGCATGAATGAGAAATAAACCCCTGTTGCTATAAACCCCTGGGATTAGTTTAGGGTAGTTACTGCAATGCAGTGTAGCCCATTTTGACGATTTTAGAATTTAAGCTTCATGGCTGTCATCTTGGGAAAGTTTCTCCCTTTTTTGAGCCTCAATTTCCTTTGTATAAAAAGGGCATGTTGGCTCAGCACTCGTAGCTCAGCGAGTAGGACTGCAGCCACATGTACCAAGGTTAATGGGTTCGAGTCTGGCCTGGGCCTGCTAAACAACAATGACAACTACAACCAAAAAATAGCCGGGCATTGTGGCGGCGCCTATAATCCCAGCTACTTGGGAGGCTGAGGCAAGAGAATCGCTTAAGCCCAAGAGTTGGAGGTTGCTGTGAACTGCGACACCATGGCACTCTACCCAGGGCCACATAGTGAGACTCTGTCTCAAAAAAGAAAAAAAGCGAGGGGGGGGCATGTTAATGCCTACCTCATAGGGTTCATTCCTTCACTCAGCTGTATTTCCTGAGCACCCACTGTGTGTGCACACTGTGCTAGGCCCCCAGTACAGCTGAAACAGCAAAGGCACAATCCTTGCCCTCGCAGACTTTATAAGACACGAGGAAATGAAAAAACAAATGATTACAAACTGTGATCATTACTGTGGTCAGCAGAACAATGGGACTTGGGAGTTATCTGTCTCAACCCCCTGAATTTGGGAATACGTTACATTATGGCAAAGGGGAATTCAGCTGGCAGATGGAATTAAGGATTTCTGATCAGCTGACCCCAATTATCCTGGATTATTGCTGTGGGCCTTATAATCACCAGGGTCCCTGACAGGAGAAGAGAAAGGCAGGAGGGCCAGAGTAGAGAGATGGCAGCTGGAGGGGGACTCACCCTGATGCTGCTGGCTCTGAAGATGAGGAGGGGACATGAGGCAGGAATGTGGATGCATCTAGAAGCTGGAGACTGAGGGACTCCACACCAGAAGGAACGCAGCCCTGCCGAAACTTGACTGTAGCCCAATAAGACTCATGTGGGACTTCTGACCTACAGAACTATAAGAAAAATTTGCCTTGTTTTAAGCAGCTACGTTTGTGGTGATTTGTTACAGTACTTCTGAGAAAGTAAACTGCTAAGAAGGAGAAAAACAAAGGGCTGCAACAAAGAATATGGGGGTGAGGGAGGTGCCAGCCTTGAAGGGTGAGGACACTCTCACCTTTTTTTTAATTATTTAGTTTTTATTTCATAATCATAAACTTAACTCTGCAATCCAGCTAGACGTGGAGAGGAATAAGGAAAATATGAAACCCAAAGAGCTGCAGTGAGAGCACAGAGATTACAGGATATTGCGAGCAAATGGGGTAGAAGGGGGCACTCCTGAGCTACAGGAGGATGGTTTGGTGGTTGAAACATTAGCTCAAATTTATTGCAGCTGCCCACAGTCAGTAATGGGGATCTTCCTGCTGGTCTTGCCATTCTTGGACCCAAGGCACTCCACGGCTTCCATAACACTCTGAACACCTGAAACAGGTAGAGCCATGAAGCACAGACAGGATGGGTCAAGAGGTTTTTGGGGAGATTTACAAGGTTAAGGACCGCAGCCGCTTAGCGTCATGCTTGATGCGTCGGAAGCGTTAAAATGTGTAACTGTAATTATAAGATCTGCACATAGTTTTAAGAAAAAAATATAGCAACTGAGCAAAAAGGCCATGCCCCTCAGGCCTTCATGCCTTTGTCCATGCTGCGCCCACTGTTTAGGGTGCCTTTCTCCTGTGTCCCTGTTGGGTGGAATCCAGTGGTGGTGTGAGGGGAGGCAAGGACAGATGGCATTCCAGCTCCTTCCCCAAGGGCTTTCATGTCACTCACTTCTGAGCAAATGTAATGACCTTGCGGAGGTCCTCTGGAGCTGCTCACTGTAGTCCAGACAGGCCTGCCTCTGTCTCCTCTTGGGCAGACCGGGTACAACAGGAGGCTGGGGGTCAAGGGCAAGGGCAGTAGCTGTACCAGTCACCTGGTGTGGGGATCTGAAATCACAAGGGAATAGAAGAGGCCTTACGGTTTATTCCTTGACACCCAGACCCCCACAAGAATTCCTAAGGGGAGCGCATGCAAAGTGATATCACTCATCATTATCATCATTAATTATGTCAGAAGAAATGGGAATTTGAGTTTCTGTTCATTGTCCTACAAAAAAAAAAATCAACGTTTGTGGGCTGTTCTTTCCCCCTCTTTAAACCATCTCCTTATTCTTTTCTGGTTGGTGATCAAGGCTTTGAGGGAAGAACAGGAAGAATAGTCTGTTAAATTTCAGAAAACTTTTTGTTATCCCTTCTGTCTTTTGCAGGAACAATGGCTTGGAGCTGGTGTTGGATGGGCCCAGCTTGCAGCCAAGGCCAATGGGACCTTCTGAAATCATCTCAGATCCTGTTCACGCAACCTTGCTGACTCATTCTTATTTATTGAGGATCCAAAGAGCCCTAAGCACTATGTGCCCAAAGCGCTAGAATTCAAGGAACTTTGGTCATGTAAAATGTTTTCATCTTCTATTCCTCAAACCCAATGTTTTGCTAAAAACAAACAAACAAAATGAACGAAACAAACAGTGAGGTTTCTGTCTTTCCAGCTTAGTGTGGCTGCTCAACTGGTTACCATCGACCACTACGGGGCTGCTCAGGATTCACCAGGCACAGAGGCTTTCACACTTCTGTGCCTTGCTCTCAAGTCTGCCCCCATCCTGAGCACCCAACTTGTGCTTCCCGCTCCACGGACCCCTTCTGCATCAGTTCTCCTGAGTTACTTGTTTATCCTGTGATCTCACGGGACCTTCCATACATACCTTTACTGTGGTTCTTTATTTGCCTGCCTCCCCCATTGGACTGTGAGCTCCTACAGGCAGAGAACTTCTCTTAATCATCTTTGTAACCCTGTGCCTGAAATCCGTAGATTCTCAGTGAATACTTCTCAAAGGAAGGAAGGAAGGGAGTGAAAGAATAAGTAAACGGTTGGCCCTTTCATTCTTTACACGTGTAGCCAAAGCTACCTTTATACTTTTGCTTTTAGCTTTGAAGCCCAACTGACCATTCTAGTTTACAGCAAATTATACTGACTGGCCTACCTTTTGATGGTGGAATCTGTGTTTGTTTGTTTTGTTTTGTTTTTTTCCTGAGACAGGCTCTCGCTCTTTGTACCAGGTTGAGTGTAATGACATCATCACAGCTCACTGCAACTTCAACCTCCTGGGCTCCATTGATCCTCCTCCCTCAGTCTCCTGAGTAGCTGCGATTACACGTGTGTGACACCATATCCTGCTAATGTTTCTGCTTTTAGTAGAGATGGGGGTCTTCCTTTGCTTGGACTGGTCTTGAACTCCTGAGCTCAAGTGATCTTCCTGCCTTGGCCTCCCAGAGTGCTAGGATTACAGATGTGAGTCACCATACCCTGCCTGAAACTATGTTTTTTATATTTATTTTGTGCTCTCACAGCATCTAGGACACAATAGGCCTTGGATCCATAGTTATTGAGAGAAGAACCACCATGTGTAGCTCTGTAGACTAGGTGATTCTTTTGTCATAGTTTAACATAACCTTCGTTTGGAGTGCCACCTATTGAATGACTCCAGGCCTGGGATTTGCATGTATTTTTTTTCCTCTTTGAATTTAATGAGTTTACATCAAAAAATTAGATGGTCGTTTTACATTTAAGGAACAAAAATCTTCAAAAAAGTGCAGAGTGAAAGGATTTTATCCCCGTGTACACTTCTTTTTGCTATAATTTAATAACAATTCGTCTCATCATAACTTATTGCAGTGTGCAAATGCATTTGCAGCACCCGTTACAATCAGGAAACTAATTTTTATTTTTTTGAGACAGAGTCTTACTTTGTTGCCCCCAGGTAGAGTGCTCTAGTGTCATAGCGCACAGCAACTTCTAACTCTTGGGCTCAAGGGATTCTCCTACCTCAGCCTCCCAAGTAGCTGGGACTACAAGTGCCCACCACAACACCCAGCTATTCTTAGAGAGGGGATCTCTCTCTTGCTCAGGCTGGTCTTGAACCAATGAGCTCAGACAATCCATCCACCTTGGCCTCCGAAGTGCTGGGATTACAGGCGTCCCCAGCCCAGCCCAGGAAACTACATTTAAGGAAATACACTGTTAATAGTGGCCCTCAGAAATCTGAAGTACTTTCCATTAAAAACTCTATAGTATATAAGCATTACATAACAATGTTACTTAACCACTTTTTGTCACAAGAATCACCACAAAATTTTCTGGAAATAAGTTCACACAAGAATTAAGTATTTAGGCACAGTCACTACGTCCCTGTGGAGGAAGGCCTCAGATCCAGCTGTCAGGTCGTGCTGGGCTATGGCAGAGGGCACGGGTAAGTGGTTGCAGTGCCGACCTCAGCGGCTCCCAAGGGCCTCAGCAATGGGACAGGCAGGACCTCCACACCATCCAACAACAGGCTCTCCCACAAGCTGCGTGGAGACAGAGCTGGACAACAACAGGAACTTGGCCAGCTAATAAATCTCTGGACAGAGAGATTCTGTGCTTTGGAGAAAAAGGGTGAAAACATCCAGAAAGCACTTAGTGGTGTCCAAGAAAATATACAGCAGAAAGGTCTTCAGGCGCAATGATTGTGGAGGAAGAGAAGATGGATGTCACATATGGAGTTCCAGCCTTGGAGATGATGGAAGACCAGCCAAAAAATGACTATAGGCTCATTATTTCCAACCTTATTATACCCTCAATGTTAGAAGGTGAAGAAAACTTTGGCTACATTTTGAGAGTCCAGCAGACAGATGATAACTCCACTTTACAGAAGTTTCGTAATTGAGTCCCTGGGGTTTTCCAGATATACAATCATATCATCTATGAAGAATGAGAGTTTGATCTCCTCTGACCCTATTTGGATAACCTTGATTGCCTTCTCTTGCCTGA
>CAUYQV010084120.1:0-21058 GCA_963574575.1 Galagoides demidoff
CACACACCTGGAGCCTTGAGAAAGAAGCCACGCTAATCAGAGTGAAATAAACAAATTCCACACACCTGGAGCTTATTGAGAGAGAAGCCACGCTAATTAGAGTTTAATAAACAAATTCCACACATTTGGAGAATATTGAGAGAGAAGCCACGCTAATTAGAGTTTAATAAAGAAAATTGCCCACACCTGGAGCCTATTTAGAGAGAAGCCACGCTAATTAGGGTTTTTGAGAGAGAAGCCACGCTAATTAGAGTAAAATAAATAAATTCCACACACCTAGAGCTTATTGAGAGAGAAGCCACGCTAATTAGGGTTTTATTTTTTTATTTTTTATTTTTTAACTTTTTTATTGAATGATAACTATGTACATTAATACACTTCTGGGGTACAGTGTGGGGTTTTCACATGCAATCCGAAATACTTCCATCAAACTGATCAACCCAGCCTTCATGTCATTTTCTCAGTTATAGTTTTAAAACGTTCTGATTCTACTCTTAGAGAGTTTCACTTGTACCCCTGTAAGATAAACCTCAAAAATGGTCTCTCCAATCCTCCTCCCTCCACCATTCCCCCCCTCCCTTCTCCTTCCCCCCTCCCCACATTTTTAGGCTATTTGGTAATAGCTTTCATATAAAAGGTATAAATTAGTTTCATAATAGGGGTGTGTACATTGGATACTTTTTCCTCCATTCTTGTGATACTTTGCTCAGAAGAACATAGAAAATATTTTTAAAAGTATTTGCTGATTGGCATGGTGTAAATGCCCCCACCATGGCCCATTTCAAGCTGTCAGTGGTTTAATAATCTGCTGATAAAATTCTTGCCAATGTAATAATCCATCGTCTGGGCTGGAAGGACAATGCTTATTCCCTATGATCCTGCAAAGAGAGTGTTTTCTATGCCTCGGGATGCTTCCTTTGAAAGCTATTCCTTACGGTCAGACTGACTTCATGTTTGATCAGTGTTTTGAAGGAAACAACATACAAAACTGTGACCACTGTTACATTACAAAGAGCATTTATACTAAGGTAAAATCTACACCTGTAAAATGTCACTTTTGAAGAGCACAATCCAGTGGCCTTCAGTACATCCACGATATTTGGCAACCTCTATTTCATTTTCTTTTCCTGATTTTTAAAATACGTGTCAACGTTCGAGCCTGTGAATTGCTTGTGTTTTTAAACCCAGGACAAAATATGTATATACAAACCAAAAACCCTTTTGATCATAGCTACTGCCTTATCTTCAGTAATGTGGAATCATTTTAGACATTTGAGGTCTATGAGAATGGGCATGAACGTACCCTCCCGGCAGCTGGGTGAAGAACGCGTTCACAAGACCATCTTTTCCAAGACGGGGCACTCGTGGTTATGCAAACCGCATTGCTGCTGTGTTAGCCTGGTTGCTTTTCCACGCCTCGAGCACATCATTCCACCTGGATCACTCACAGCCTTTGCTGACTTGATGGGAAATGAGTAAGAGTGTTTCATTCAACCAAAAGCACGTCCGGGACTGGGCTACAACTGTTAAGTGTTCTCTTCACTGTCCTTAAATAGAGATAGGGAAGCTGTGATTTGAAAGTAGTTGCATGCGTTCAGGTGGTTTGCAAGATGGAAATCGTAGACACCTGGGCTGTTACATTACTCGTGGCTTGTTTTATGACTATGATTGATGCCAGATGAAAGTTGCTCCCACAGGCTGCAAGGCTTACTCAGGTGAGTTTCTAATGACGTTCGGATAAGGGTACAGCCATTGGGCAAATCACCACTAGCCTCTGAAAGTTCACCAGAGATTGCTATCAGCAGCAAACATCTGTTTATTTCCTTGACCTTGTGACAACGTATCCAATTCACAGATGTGAGCACCCCAAGATGCAGGAAAGAACATTGTGGTATACATCTTCTTTGATCAGAGTCTATTCCAGTCTGTTTTGTTCACAATTGATTTTTTTTTTTCCTAGAGTAAAATGCTTCTGTTTGAATTGTATTTTCAGGACACTTTGGGGAACCGACCGGATGGTTGGTGGAGTGTGGAGGAACAAAGGGAAAAGAAAATGGAAAGAAAAAAAAAAAGAAGTGTTTTTTTTTTTTTCTTTTAGACAATCGACTCAGTCTTCCTCTCAGACCGTGCACCTGTTTCTTTCAAGTTTATTTCAAGAGTGATGACGACTATGATTTTATTATCCTGTGACCTTCATTCTACATTCCCCTTTAGGAAGCAATGGCATTAGATAGTGAACTCCAAATATTGCAAACGCCATGGATATAGTTAAAATACACATCTGGGAACAATGGCTATTTTCATGATGGAAGAAAATTTCTACAGTTAAATAACACCCCAAGAAAACTAATTAATCTTCAAAATGTTAAAAATGTCCAGAAAAGCATAGTGCATGATCGTAAAACAGAAGAAGAGGGCATTCACACGTGATGTCTGCCGAACTCATGATTGCTTTTTATTTTTCCGGTGTCCCTCTATTCAGACTTTAAAGGCCAGATCTCCAACTCAAACAAACTACAGAAGCAGATGAATGGTCCCATTTCATTTTTATAGTGTGACTCAGCGGCTGTGCTCCGTTCAGGGCAGGTTGAGCATTCTAATAACTCACTCTAATTAACTACTCCTCTCTGATAATGGGTCCTCTTGGCGTAATCCACTAAAGAAAGCTTTGAAGTTGGCTCAAGTTACCAGCAGGAAATACGATAACACGTTTGGATGCTGCTTAGAAGTTTCTGTCCCCTGATATCCCCAGATAATCATCTTTCTGTGATTCCTACATTCATTGTCCCCTTATGACATTTTCCTGGAAGATGTTTAATCTCAGATGTTTTCTCTATTTGCCTAACGTTTTCTTCTGCTACCCCAATAGCATCATTCTAGGACCTGACACCACAATGAGGTTAGTAAACCAGCTGCATACACAGAAAAAACAGTGACATAAGTGGCATTTTTATATTCCACCCTGTTTTGGAATATCCACTGGACTTTCTCAGTTTATATGAGTGACCAGGAAGTATATACCTTCATGCAGAAATATTATTTTATGTATCTACACTTTAACTGCATGTCTATCTAGAGCTGATTCAGAAAAAAAACAACAACTTTTTTTCTAGAAAAATACTGAAGATCTGGAAAGTCACCGTAGTTTTAGGATGGTGCAATGTACTAACTGGACTTGACTCAGCATTCTGGGGGATGGTCATTTTTTTTCCTCAAGGGTTTGACTGTCATTTCATAGTGAACTCTTCAGCACGGCCACCCACCATCAGTTCTTTTAAAGGTCTAAATATAGGCATTGTAAACCGCAGGCTCTAATAATATTTAATTGTTATCCCCTTGTGTTGTAATTCTATGCCAGTGAGGGGGAGGCAGAGTGGTAACTGTTATCATCAAGTATAGCATTTCATAACATCTTTGAGCAGACAGAAATAACTTCCTTCTAACGTAATACAGGGACACTTTGATATACCACATATTGGTTCTTGCCGTCTGGAAGTCACTCATCACTGGAAAGACAGTTAATGACTTTCCCCAGATATGTGTTTCTTCCTGTGTCTGTCATTCTTTGAATACTTGCCTTTTGTCATCAGCTTTTAGTCATTGCTCTGCAGGCTTGGATAGCTGCAAATTCCCGAGGGGGCAGAACCACAGAATACCTGAAAATGCCCGTGGCTGAACATACTGGTGGGGCTTATGAAGTGCCCAACACACCCAGGGTTCTCAAGGTTTAAATTGTGTAGACACCATTTGGAAAGGAACTCACCTTAAAAAAAAAAAAAAAAACAAGAGCACACAAGCCTGGCATCAAGATGGGGTGTTGTTTGAGGATTTAGAGTTGGTTGGTATTTATGTATTTTGGTACTGAGATAAAAGTAAGAAAATCAAATCTATTGAGGTATAACTATTTTGACTGTTCATTTTGAAAAATACGTGTTCATCTGTGTAACCACCCCCCCAACCTAAACAGAGAACATCTATTACCCAAAGACCGTGTCTCTTTCTGGTTCATTTCAACCCCACTTTTGGCCCCACACAACCACTGATTTGATTTGTCCTTACTGGAGTTTGATGTGATGAGAATCTTAGAGTGGGTACTCTTTGGCATGAAGTATTTGCCACATGCATATTATCTTGTGTCTCAGTAGTCTTTTCCTTTTGATTATTGATTATTATTTCATTGCGTGGATGTACCATGATTTATTTATACAGTCTTCCTTTTTTTTTTGAGACGGAGCCTCAAGCTATCCCCCTGGGTAGAGTGCCATGGCATCAATATACAGTCTTCCCTTAATGGGCATTTGGGTTGTTTTTGATTTGAAACTCGGACACATAAAGCTGCTATGACATTCATATGCAAGCCTTTCTATAGATACGTATTTACACTGATTTTGATTAAATATCTACTAGTTTGCCATGTCCCACGATACATGTGTGTTTACCTTTAATTGTAACTGACAAGCTATTTTCCAAGGTAGTTGTACTATTTTGAGTTCCCGCCAGCAGTCTGTACTGATTCCACATACTTTCCAACTCTTGGCACTGACAACCATTTTTAACTTTAGCCATTTACTTATTTTTATGTGCTTATTGACTTCTTTTGTAAAGTGTCTGGTCTAAACTTTTCCCATCTTCATAGGGTTATTTGATCTATTATGAGTTTCAAGTGTTCTTTGTATTCTAGATAAAATTCTTGTATCAGATAAATGCATTTGAAATACTTTCTTCCTGGACATTATGATTTTTAAAAATTCTTTTTGCTAAAGTTTGTTGCATGTCTTTAAAATGTGTTAAACCTTAAGCACATGGTCAAGTTACTTGAGTTTATTTCATTTGAGGTTTATTTTTAAGCTTTGTTATAATAGATTTAGAAAAGTCCTTATACTGTGGGCCTAACTTTGAAATGTGTGACTTTCCTGGGATTACCAAGAAAATGCTCTGGTGTTCCATGAAGACTCTGCATTCTGGCAGGTAGGAACTAGAACATCTTCCAGCCCTGTGTGAAATCTGGAAATTGTTTAGCTTATATTTACCTGGTATTCAGCTTTATGCATCTTATATACACTATGTCTTCATCAACTTGGGCCATATAACAAAACACTATGAACCAGGTGGTTTAAACACAACAGGGACTTATTTCTCATAGTTCTAGAGATTGAGAAGTCCTAGATGAAGGTGCTAGCAAGTTGGTGTTCTCTTCTTGCATTATAGCCTTGTTCCCGTGTCTTTATGGAGTAAAAAGAGAGAGTGGTGCCTCTCTTCCTGTTATAAGGACACCCATCCTCTGGACCTTATCTAACCCTAATTACCACACCAAGCAGCCTCATCTCCAAGTACCATCACACTGGGCTTAGGGCTTCAGCATATGAATTTTGAAGGCACGATATTAACGTCCCTTCTCATTGATATTCTGTCCCCAAATGACAGCCACCCGCATCTTGCTGAACTTCAGCCTTTATCTACTTCACTCAATAAAACCACCATGCTATACTTGAAATATTCCTTGCTGTGTTATGGTTGAGTAACTGCCACCAGTCAAGTCTGAAAGAAATCATGGGACTCATTTCATCTGATTTATCTCTCTGGAATCAAAGTCCTGTGCTGCCTGCTTTTCTAGTGTCTGGAAACTGTTCCCTCATGTATTTCATTTAGTTTTATAGGTGGGGGGTCTTGGTTCAGGCTGTTATGACAAACTACCATAGCTTACATGGCTTCTGAACAGCAGAGATAAGTTGTTTCTCACAGTTCTGAAGGTGGGAAGGCTGAGATCGGGGTGCCCTCTTCTGATGACAGAACACCAACTTCTCATTCTGTCTTCACATGGCAGGAAGAAGATGAGAAAGTTCTCTGGGGTCTTTTTAATAGGGGAACTATTTCTATCCATGGTGACTCCAACCTTATTATCTAGTTACCTCCTCAAGGCTCTGTCTCCTAATATGTATCTGTCAAGTAAGATATCACACTGGGGGGCTAGGACTTCAACATGTGGATTGGGGGGGGACACAAACATTAAGTATATTATAGGGACGTAAATCTGGTCCCATTTTCTCCATCAATATAGCTGTTGAGATTGGTCCCTAGATACGAGATTTGTGATAAGCAACTGGAAAACAGAGGGTGGAACAGCAACAAGGAATGTAGAATTGTCGAATCTCTGTAAGACAGAGAAAACAAGAGTCTGCTCAGCACTGTTCACTAGGTAGCAGGGTAGAGCTCAAGTTGACATGAAAATTATTTTTCCTACTTTAGCGCTGGTGGGTGGAGCTAAGGAATGATTCCTGGGATGTCGGAGGAGATTTTAGTAGCCAGGCCAGCTTTCATCTGCATGGCAACCTGAGGGTCAGAATCTAGTTTGCCTAATTTCGGAGGCAAAAACAGGACACAACACAACAAAACAAAAAAACCACCTACCATTTGGTAGCCTGGGTAGAAGGTACAACTAGTACCACAACAGAAACTTGTACCCTAGGCAAACTTAACTTAAAGCCAACATCAGCGTCAGGAAAACCATCTTGGTTTTGAAACACGTGGAACTTGGTTGACTATCAGACTAGTAGGAAATATGGCAGGACTTTTTAAAATCATATTTGGGGACCCGTGTGGCTAATAATCAAGAGGAGAAGAGAAAAGAATGTTCCAGAATGTTCTTAAGGATTAGCTTTTGAGCCATGTGTGATCCATTTCCCGGGGAGTTCTGAACCAATTAATGTGAAGCTGCTTGTGCAAAGAAATTCTGCCAGTGATATCTTCAACATAGAGATACAGTTAACATGCCTTTTACCCATAACTTGTGTCTTTGAAGAACATCCAGTGCCTGTTTGCTGCAAAAATGTCATCAAATACTCTGAAAGGTGCTAGAATATGTGGTAGGACGTCAGATGTGCCAATATGCCCATAACTTTTTGGAAGGATAATTTTTTTTTAAATGTCACTGTGTACTTATTTCCTATTACTGCCAGAACAAATTATCGTTGCCTTGTTGGCTTAGAAACAAAATACATGTATTATCTTGGATTTCTAGGAAGTCAGATGTCCTACAATCTAGGCATCAGCAGGATTATATATCTTCTGGAAGTTCTAGGTGAGAATTCTTTTCTCTGTCTTCTCCAGATTCTAGAGGCAACCCATATTCCTTGGCTTGTGGCTTTGTTCATACGTCAGCTTGACCTCAGCTTCCATCATCACATCTTCCATTCTTACTGCCACTCTTCAACCTTCTAAGGATCCTTGTGGCTGAGGATAATCTCCTTATACCAAGATCCTTAATCTATCAATATGGCATTTGTAAAGACTCCTTTTGATGTGCCAGGTAATATAGTCTTAGGTTCCAGAAATTGTGACATGAACATATCTAGGAAGCATTATTGTGCCTGGAATTTTTTTCACAAGATGTTTTCCATGCTTTCCATATTTGGAGCACGTTGTGGACAAAATGTTTGTGCCCCTGAAATTTGTATCATGAAAGCCTACCCCTCAATGTGACGGTATTAGGAGGTGGGTGACTTTGGCAGATAATTAGGTCACATGGGTTGAGTATTTGTGAACAGGCTTAGACAGCGCCCTTGTCCATGTGAGGACGGCAATGATAAACTGGCCACCTGAGATCCAGAAGAAGGCCTTCACCAGAACCCAACCACGTTGGCCTTCTGAAGTTGGACTTCCACCATTGAGAAGGTGGAGAAATGAACTTTTGTTCTTTGTAAGTCACCCAGTGTATAATATGCTGCTGTTGTATCCTGCAAGCACTGAGACAGGGAATTAGCATTTGAAGGATATATCTACCTGTGGGTGATCAAAAGTCAACCTTGGTCCTTACATGGTACATATGAGACATCACCTTGGGCTTTACATGGTACATATGAGACATCACCTTGGTCCTTACATGGTACATATGAGACATCACATTAGTCTTTATGAATTACATCCTGGGCATCCTGGAGGGTACCACTTTGCCTTTGAAAATTACTCAAAACATGTGTGCTGTCATATGTATCCCAACAAACTATGAAAATGTAGGCTGGTGAGATGCAATAACAACATTCACAATGACACAGCTCTCTCCTGGAGCATCCAGGAAGGAATTTATCACTCTCTTTTCTGACGCCTACCAATGACAAAAACGAGCCTGTGCTTACAGGGTGAGAAATCTTACATTTTCCTGTGTTTTTGGCCTAGATCACAGGGCGTGTCAGGCTCCTGGTTTTAATGATTATTTTAATGGTATTTTAAGCCACAGGCTTAGATTGCTCCTCACTCTTGCCAGTTTTTACTTGTTTTTTATGTCTCCCATGCCCTGTTCTTCAAATCCAACCCGGCAGAGACAGAGCTTTGCCTGGTGAGCTGTGCAGTAACAAGGGAATCACTGGCCTTACGTAAATGATACTAGTGTTCAAGGCTGTGAAGGGAGATGGAAATAATTAGACATTTTCTGACCCTTAGGCCTCAGTAGTCTCAGAGACCACTCATTCTGGTATATAGTTTAGAAATCGGAAGATCTTTAAAGTGGTATTAATCACTTTTATCATGATATTAATAATAAGTATTGAACTGAAGACTTACTATGTGCAAATCTCATCATTGAGCATACTGGGATAAAAGACAGTAATAGATGTTGTACGGACTGCCAAGCAATACACACACAAACAAATATATATGCACACACACATATATGCTGTATGCACATATTTTTATTACATGTATAAAAAGTTAAGTACACCCATGTTTAAAGAGCAGCCTTTTAAATTGATATTTTGATTCTTTTTATTTGAAGGAATACTTGAAGACAAAATCTAATTTCCACTCAAGAACTTACTTTCTAGCATTTTCTAGAAAGCATTTGTTCTTTAAAATGAACAGATAAGTTAAGGCCCTCCAAAGTATCCTTAAAACCCCTTGTTCCTCAATGAATTTTTGAATTCCTATGGCATCCAAATGACTTAATATTATCTAATACTTAGGTTTGAGATTCATAGACACTGCTAATATTTATTCACATAGGTCTGAGAAATTTCCTTCTCTCTCTGGTGTGTGCATGAGGGAGAGAGAGAGAGAGAGAGAGTGTGTAAGGCCCTGTTGAAACTTCTGAGCAGTAAGAGTGCTCGATATGGTGACGAAAGATACGGGTATAGAAGAGACTGTTTATAAAAGATTCATACTGCCTTTTTCCACTTGGCTTTACTTGGTTAGTAGCAAAAGGCAGCTTGAGACCTAAGGAGATAACTCTGGCTACCTGTGGAGGTTCCTAGCCCACAATTGACGATGTCCCATTTATTTAGGGATACAGATTATTCAAATGTGGAAAGGAGAATCCTTCTTTCTTTCCTCTTTTACCCTTCCTTGGGGTATGAGTCTTGAAACACACTCCCACACTTACCCTAAAATCTCCTTAATCATCCAGTTAAAAGTTTCTTGAGCGACCTCACGTATTTTCAATGGCTTCGATGTAGCTGTGACCATTCATACAGAAGTTATTTTCGTTGATGAAATTTGACTCTCTGGAAAGCCCCGTTCCTCTTTTCCTCTTTAAAATATGCCCATCATGACTAAGACAATATGTTAAGGCAATTGAAAAAAAAAAAAAACAACATGTCTTATAAACATTTTAAATCTGCTAAATAATATCTTAGGTATGTCGCTTTCATGTCTCACTGTAGGCATCTGCCTGGTGAAGGCACCACAAAGAATAAGGTTTGTAAATAGCATTTTTATTTATCATGAAAGCATTTTTAAGGGGACAAAAATCTCTCATGCGTTTATAACAGTATTACAGCTGTTTTTTCTTTTCGTTCCTTTAAATGTCTCTGTTAGTTGAAAAGAAGCAGAAATGAGTACCTGAATTCAACAGCTGTTTGACGGCTTTCTTTTATCATTTCCTTTTTCTTCCACACAATCTAGTAAGAAATCTAGATAAAAATCACCCATGTGATTAGGTGGAGTTCTGTCTGCTTCTCCCTTCTCTGTGGTGAGGATGCGTTTATCACTATCACATCTCCTCCCCTTTCTCCTCCTCTTTCATCCCTACTATTTCCTTTTCTCTTTCTTCTTTCTCCCCTTCCATCTTTTTCAGACACTGCCCAATGTTTCCATGAATTATCTTGTAGAGCCTTTATTACAACTCTATATGTCAGTACTGTTCCATTTCGGCATATAAAGCTGAAGCTTCAGGAAAGCAAGACATATGCCCAATGTTAAAAGCCAGAAGTGGTTAAAACAGGGTTAAATCCAGCATAAGTTTTTGTTAGCCTCTAAATTCCTACCTATTGCATTCATTCCTTCATTCATCATTATTGAAATTTTGAATGAGTGATTAATGAATGAATAAATAACAACTCTTTATGATTTTAGTTATCCTTTCATTCCACAAACATGTATTTAATTCCTCATTATTTTTCAGGAGCTATGCTGGGTTCTTAGACCCCAAGAATCAGACACAATATCTATGCTCGGAGAAGTTTGTCTGTGTGTGATGTATGCACATGCGTGTGTGTTTATTGGGGTGCCAAATAAACAAATAATTACCCTGTCCCATTTACTGGGTGATCAGTGATCTAGTAGAGACATTTACAAAGTGTCACTTAATTATTAAGGAAGTACGACTCTGGAAAATTAAATAAGGATTTATAAGGAAGTGACAGTGGGCCTGTATTTTGAAGGAGAAATTCCAATTCACAATTGGAAAAGACAAGAAGAACTTTCAAGGTTATAAAAAGTTTGTTCGGGTTGATAAGGGAATAAAAAGAAGATTGGGTTGGCAGGAACACAGGGGTACTGTGGGCTCATGGGGCGATAAGGGTAGAAAGAGTTGGGAGGAGGATGGGAGAGACAGCATTCCCCCCAGAGGGCAAGAGGGAGTCAAGGAGGGAGGTTTAGAGTCTTTTTTATTTTTTTTAGAAAATAATTTTAATGAAATATTTCTAAAAACTAACTATTCAACAATTTCTAATGATGCGCTTCTTATTGGCAGGGATTTTGGAAAACAATGGATGGGTAGATTATAAACATGGATAAGATATTCAGGAAATACACTCGTTTGTGGGAAAATTGATATGTGTTTAAAAACTTAGGAAAATACATGGTAAGTTGATCTGACATGAGTTTTATGCATGTGCTGCAGAGACCTGGAATAATGGAGAGATGCATGACAGGAAAGAGGAGAAGGGGAGACAGAACCAGAAGGATGTATTCGCTTCCATTTCACTAAAAATTATTTCCTCCAAGCACAAAAGTAAACATAAAGCTAATTATTAGGAAAGAAATCCTTGCACCCCAGTGAAGCAAACTTGTGCTCAGAAAAGGTTTATTCCATTCTCTAAGGATAAATATGACCTATATTCTTTATGTCACTGTTACTCAAGGTTCCTAGATGGAATTGACCCAATGCCGTTGTCCCTTGAGACAATCAAATTCTCCTTTGAAAAGACAGGCAGAGATTTATGTCATACATTTCCAGTCTACACACAGAATCCAAAGGATGCAGAGAAAGATAGGATGTCGCTAAACTGAGCTGCACCCTCTACGCATGATCCCAGAGCTCCACTTGGGAAAGCCTTGTAAATGGTGTCCTGCTGGTGCAGTCTTTAAATATAAATATCACAAAATCCTTGGCTGGTTTTTTTTTTTCTTTTTGGTCTATTGTAATCTTCTGTGTCTGTGGCTCCAGCCTTTGACATCAGCTTCTGTAAAAACAACTAAATTTTACTGTTAAACTAAGGATTCTTTTTTCAGCCCTGAAGTCTAATGTTATTGCGCTTACTTAGGCAGAAAAGTCACCCCAAAGCTGGGGAGGCTTGATCTGGAGTTGTCAAAAGGTCAGGATCAATAAAATGATTTGTAAGTATATGGAATAAAGGCAGGTTTAAAGACTTATACTTTGCTTTCCATCTTATTAGTTATGTTTCAAAGGATGGTCAATTCTGTTATGGAGAGCTTACAGAAATATGAAGACTTTTCGCCTCACCTCAACTTCTATTTTTAGAGGAGAGATTTGGAACGTTCTGGAAAATAATGATGAAATGACCTGTGTGTTAGCTGCCATGTCCTTACTAATCCAAGCATTTGTAAGTTAGGTGAAAAGATGGTTTCCAGGGATGGTTATGTGTATATGGGAACCCATAAGGAAAACGGGTAATCTTCCAATACTACCACTCTACCCAAGGACTCAGGAGACCCTCCCCTGCTCAGTCTCCACAGGGGATCAGTGTCCGACCACACGTAGCAGGTTGTCAGCAGGGAGAGGGCAATTGGGATTTTTACCTCATGCTTAACTGTATTACTATAAACATTTTCAACGTTATTACATTTTTTTTTGAGAATAAAGGTGATTATGGAAATAGCACCTATTAGGAGTGGAAGGACTTAGAAAGAAATTGAGTGAAAATTGAGAAGAGACACAAAAAGGGGGCTTCAAAGGGGATGGGAGGAAAACCTGGGCTGCTGAACCAGGAATTCTGGAGGGTCCACGAGAATGTGGGTATGATGTAACCTAGGTAACCAATAACCAATAGAAAGAGACAATAATCAATGACCAGTGGGAAAGGGCACTCATGCCTGGCAGTGGAGGGAGACCAGTGGAAGATATACACCCTATTTCAAAGAAGTATTTACACCTCCACACCACCCTTGTATCCATTTCTCTCTCTCACCTTCTCCCCTTCATGGGAGGGACCCACTTCCAGCTCTCTTTGGGAGTGCTCTAAACTTTCTCTCTGTCCTTCCTAAGTAAAATTGCTCCTTCTTACTAGTGTAGGCTACTTTTGCACTCCATGCTGCCTGTGATGCTCCAGTTTTGTTTTCAGTTTTCATTCATTTCTGCTTTCCATTACCACCATGCTTCCGTTAAACGTTCCAGCTCAGCTGAGTAATAGAAGTAGTCACCTGGCTTTGGGACACTGGGATACAGGAACCCCAACAGAAATATCTCTGAGAAGTAACAACACATTTTTTTTTTTTTTTGCTTCCAAAAGGAATGGGACTCCACCAATTTTGAAAGAACAAAAAGATTTAACTTTGGATCTTAGTGAAAGCACATGGGTTCAAGTTCCCTTGAAATGTGGTGTAACTTAGTACACTAAAAGATGGCGTGGTGGCACGGCACTCCAAAATACAGAAACCATGGGTGATTGTAAAGAAATGGTGTCTGTGAACACACTCAGCACATAAGCAGAGGAGTAGAGTGAACCTTGAAACCCCAGCGCCTGGCTGAGTGGCCTCGTGTATTCTACATCAGCTCTCCACCTCTGTTTCTCTAATTCTACAACTTCGGCATCGTAACTTCTGACTTATCTTCCCATGGAAGCGTGCATTGAAGAGTTAATTCTTCAAATGCAGATGCAACTATGTCTAAATGAAAACTAACATAAAGTATTATCATCTTCACAAAAAGTTCTTTGCCTGAAAACTGTGTGGGATCGAAGCCTCAGAGTTTCAGTAGCCAGTGGCAAATTCTAAAGAATATTTTAGACAATTTCCTCAGTAACTCAGACAGCCTCTTAGGCCCATGTCAGAATAAAAAGGGCGGGGGGAGGAATGCTTTTGTAGTAAATTTATTTTTATGGAAGGAGCCAAATCACTTGGCCCTCTGAGCCTTTAGGAAAGCAACAATAACAAGCCAGGCTGCCAATTCACTGCAGGGGACTCTGGAAGGTAGAAGAAAATTTTCAAAAACTTACACACATGAACACACACACACAAATAGTTTTGAACCATGGTTCAGGTGAGAAACTAAAGATAACATCTAGTAGGTATATAAAGAATGGGGCGGGGGGGGGGGGGAGCCCGGTCTAGATGCTATGTGCACGACAGGGCAGTGTGTGGCAATTTTGATTAATGTATTTACTTTGATTTCTTAGTTTCAATACTTATCGGTAGTAATTTGTTGAAAGTCAAGCAAGCAAACAAAAAGCTCAATTAATTTTTTGCTTCCATTTAAATAATCAGAAAAGCCACAATTTCTCTGCCTCTGAGTAATTATGTCTCTAAGTCTTTGTTGCCTCCGCGTTTTCTGACATAACTAAACTCTTTTAAAGTCCTTGTTAGTTGAACACAGCTAAGAAACGTCAGAAAAGCTCAGGTTGTCCCTCTTCTAAGACTGTTTCTCTTCATCTGTGATCCACCAGTGGGGGTTTAGGAATATACCAGTAGTTAACATGAGTGACTGGGACTTGAAATAATACCATGGTGGACGTTTTCCCTTATTACTTTTTTCTTGTGGTAGTTCATTGTTTATACACCACTTCTTTAGCAGAAGTTGTAACTCTGCAAAGGCAGGAATTAAATCTTTATTTTCTTTGCCTTAATTCACTCAGGGCTCAAAACTGATAAGTTCTGGAATGATTTCGAGTAGAAAAAAAAAATATTAATGAATTAATGTCATTAAGTCTTTAAAGCCTTTGAAAATATCACAAGGGACTTTGCTGAATATATCACTTTGTTCCAAAGAATTCACAGTGTAACAGTAGGAGATTGAAAGTGAAATATTTTAAAAATATGAGAAAGAAAACATCAAGAGTATGGACCAGGAAGAGCTTTGTTGATTGATTGAAAAGGAAGGAAGGAGAGAAGTCCAAGCAAAAGACTAAATAAAATAGAACTGGATATCACCCAGGCTTCCATTGCCTGAATTGCTCTAAGAGATAGTTTTGTGATATGCAATATTCACACCCACCTTGTTTTCTGTCAGTCCTGTCTAAAGCAGTTTCCATACACAAGTCAGTATTTATATTTTGGACAAAAACAATCGTAAAAGGTATGATTTAGACAATTTTCATGAAGTGGAATAGCGTCATTACATCTGCTCACATGTATTACAGTTTTTCTCCTTTTTTAGCTCATAATAAAATTGTACTTCCTTGCCGTTTTGCAGTTTAAGCCCTGAAATGGGAGGACATGTGCAGCACGGCTGTGCAAAAATTTTAAGAGCCAGGCATGCTGTCCTTTCTTCCCCTGCCTGGGTGGTCGGAGCAGCCCAGGTTGAGATGGAGCATCCTTTAACCCACATCTCTGTTTGAAGGTTAATATGCAAATTACCCTGCCAACCATTACTCCATATAATATGGAGGATGAGCAAAAAGAAAAAAAAAAAAGAGATATACATTTTTATTCTATTCAGCCACTGAGTGATGGAATTGTTTATTACTGAATGATAATCTAGCTGATCCTTACTGGTACAGTGTCCCATGGAAGGTTCTGATTCTTTGAAGACCCCCGCCTACTCACATGTAAGATATTGGTTCATCTGAAGTGGTTCTACATCTCAGTGGGTTCTGTTCCTAGTGAAGAAAAAAAAATACAATTTATATCTGGCTGAGAAGTTGAGGGAAATCATAAGAATTGTTTCATTAACTGAGCAAGAACAAATATGAGCAACTCCTTTAAATAGCCCACCCCTGCTTGTTTTGATTAATTACTGATCAACTGTGTGTGATTTGTCTCCTTCTACCCTTAGTTTGGGAAGGACCGTAGACTGACCCTCATCCAGAGACAAAGGTCTCGGGACCTACGATCCTTCTGGATCACACGTAAAATAAGGATGGAGCAGACGTTTGTGTTTAGAGATGCTCAGCTCTACGCGGCAGCTTTGACCTCAGGACACCACATGACCCACATCCAGTCCAAGAACAATTAGCTCACCAGCCTGTATCGGTGGGTTCTCAGCTCTTGTTTTCTTGATTTTAGCAACTTGGGCATGGAGATTACGCTCTGATATCCTGAACCAGAGTCTATGTATGCAAAACATTCTCTGAGAGCTTTTCACTTGATTTCGTATTTTCGAAAGGGATTTTTTTTTCTGTTGTTTTTACTCGCTTTGTTTGTTTAGCATAGTTCTTTAATGAGATAATTCTACTCGTGCTTTTAGAGATCAGAATATGGTAGATGAAAAACTAGGTGAGGGGTTGGGGAAATAAAAAAGCAGAGTGCATTTCTGTTTGATGTCAGATTGCTTATGAATGGACGCAGCCTTACCCTTTAATCCCTATAACTGACCATGAGACAATGATTAATATTTGTAATATTGTGAGTGGGTGGGAAAAGAGTGTAAAGTACACTATATAAATCATGGAACCAATTAAACGTGTGTGTAGGGTTGGGGAAGGGTAAAATCACCAAGAGGAGATGTTCTCATTATTTTTGTTTCATCTCTTTCAGAACAAAACAGTAAGAGTAGACAAGATTGAATCTCTTTGTTTTTTATTTATCTACTTAATACAATTTTGGTGCTGAGGTTTCTTCCAGGTTACTCTATGTTAATTGTTTGCTGGACAACTATTTTTCATGACCAATATGCAAAAGAACAGTTTGTTCAGGACATGGCACTCTTCTCAGGGAGATAATGTAACAGAAGCATTTGACATACTTCGCAGACGAAAACCTCTTCACTTCTATCTCTCCAATGGTCAAAAAGTAGCTCAGCCTTTGTTAGGCACCTTCTGTCCTAACACAGAGTTTGAGCTTATGTGAGAAAACAGAACAAATGAAACCTCCTGCCATAGAGAACTTAGAATTTCACATAGAAGATGGGGATTCTGTGTGCCCTGAAAGGTGATAAACTCACGATGGATTTGATGCTTAGTTGTCTTAGAAATTTAAGAGGAATCTGAAGCTTCAGTTCCACATTTTAACAAAAAAGGACTAGCAATGCCTTTTTATCTAGCTTATATGTTCTGTGTAGACCATAAAATGTTGTATGACTAAAATAGTTTTTATATTTAAAAAAACACACAAGATTAATGTGGAAGTGAGGAGATGGCTGTATTAGAAACGGCAAGGTTTTTAAAATGTCATGAAGAAGAGCCTCTGTGCTTTGCAAAGCAACTTTTATACCTTCAGGGATTCCTTTAAGGTGAATATTACTAGTTTTCTTGAATTATCCCAAAGCTCTCTGAGAGAATGATCCATTTTTGCTCTCCGTTTCTCTCTCTTTGAGCACTTGGGAGCGTTCAAAAGCTTTGTTTTCAATATCAGGAATCCTTCCTTCTGCTTAGTCCATTCTATTACTGAGGGATTCTACTGTATTTTTCAGATCTTTGAGGGCTGCAAATTCTTGTGTCAGTGTGTCAAAATCTTCGGTGATTTTGTCTTTGAATTCATTGAATTCTTGATGTACTCAGTCTTATTATGAAACCAATTTATAGCTTTCTTATGAAAGCCATAACCCAATTATAGCCCAAGAAGTGGGGGAAAGGGGAGGGGGAGGGGAGGGAAGGGGAGTGGGGAGGATGGGTGGAGGGAGGGTAATTGGTGGGACCCACCTATGGTGCATCTTACAAGGGTACATGTAAAATTTACTAGGTGTAGAATATAAATGTCTTAACACAATAACTAAGAAAATTCCATGAAGGCTATGTTGACCAGTTTGATGAAAGCGTTTCAGATTGTGTGTAAAACCAGCACATTATACCCCATGATTGCATTAGTGTACACAGCAATAACTTAATAAAAAAAAAAAAGTGACAAAAGAAAAGAAAAGAAAAGGCGAGGTTTATAAACAGGGCTGTAAATTCAATGGCTATCAGATTAGCTCAGAAATGAGGAGCTAAAATGCAATTTTAGGGTTATGGAATGGGAAGGGATAGAGGGACATGTGAGACAAGGTAATGCTTCCGTAATTTAAGAGATTTGGTAAAGAAGTATAAAAGATCAGAAAAACTGTTCTATCGTGATCAATGACCTGGCTCAGAAGGGGGTGTTTCTGGGTTGACAGTAGGGATGATGAGTTTCATGTTAGACACATCAGGTTTAGGCAGTGGAAACCTAGACAGGTTGAATAGGTTTGTAATGTAATTGAAACACTTCACAGGAGCTTAGGACAGGGTTAATTTAAAGCAATGAATGAGGTTTGTGAGTAAGAGCCCCTCCCCAAGAATGAAATGCCTATATTTCCAGTATGCTTAGAGATACATTAGAGATATTTTTAAAAATATAAGAGACCACAATGAGTAAGAGGATTACCATAAATTGAAAGTTTGGCTAATATGGACAGTTTTAGGAACAAAAACCCCACAAATTACACAGTTTAATTCATAAAAAGTACAGATATATATAAATTAATATTAAATCTGTAATTATATTAACAAATAAAAGTATTCAGTAGCTTTTCTCCAAATAAAACCAAGCCCAGATAGTTCTTCAGGCAAATTCTATCACATATTAAGGGATTGAAATCAATTGTACAGAACAAAAGCCATATATATATATATAAGGAATAAACAGAAGTAAATCTATTCATTTCAATTCAAGAACATTGAAAGGATCTCCATTAGCAAATCTTCTGTTCAGTATCGATTTAATGGTCCAAAATGAAGGACCATTATTAACTTAAGGTCCAAAATTAACTTAAACAGAAAATGGCATAAGGATATTAAGACTTGTTATTATCATTTGGTATTGTTGTCTCCTAGAAGAAATTCATAGATTTGACAAAGAGTTACATTTATAAAAATTTAGGAACTTTTCCAGGTGAATGCTTGATGTACAGAAATCATTAGCATTTTCATATGCCTAGAATAAACTTTGAGCAAACAGATGAATAATGTGTCTAAAAATAAATATAGAAAAATAAATACTGACTACATGACAAAATATACCATGTTGGATGAACTCAATTATGAAGTAAAATGCTTGGATTATCTCCAAATTCTGTATCAAATTAATTATAAAATCCCAGCATAGTTTATCATGAAATTGGACAAGCAGTTCCTAAAATTTATATGGAAGACCAAAGGCCCAAAATAGAAATAGACAATTTTGAAAAAGATAATTATGGGAATATAAATTGGTATCATCATCTTGTAGAACAATGTAGCAATAACCAGTGAAGCTCAGATCCTATCTGTGCTCTGACCCAGAAATTCTACTTGAGATGTATAATTAGAAAAAAAATCATGTATATTCCTTCAAGAAAAAATATTTTTCAAAGATTCATTTCAAAATCATTAATAGTAAATAGTCTAGAAGAAAAACTCTCAAATTTCAATAATGAGGATAATGAACAAATTATGAAATATTTATAAAACATCGTAGAACATACAATAAATGAAATAGAGCTATGTATATCAACATGGGTCGATCCAAAAAAATATTATGATGGGGTTTTTACAAATCAAAAGGGTGCATACATTTCCATAGTTTAAAACACACAAAACTACTATATGTATTTTTTTGTTCTGTGCTGCCATCATGAATTACTACATAGTGACTTAAAACAATAAACATTTTAATTTTAATTTGTGAACCAGAAGTCCGGTATACATCTCACCTAACTAAAATCAAGGCATTGGAAGTTTTTGGTCCTTTCTGAAGTGGAGACACTGAGTTTTGTTTTGTTTATTTTGTTTTTTCACAAATTTTGGTTGCTCCTCGAGCAAGGTCCCTGATTTCTGGTTAGTTACACACTGAAGGTCATTCCCAGCTCCTAGATGCACTTCTTTCCACGACTCAGGGACAGTAGTTTCCATCTTCAAAGCCAAGACTGGCAGGTTGGGTCTTTCTTGTGTCGTATCTCTCTAATCCAGCTTTGTACCTTTCTTATCCACTTTTAAGGAAATGTGTGTTTTGGTTTGGGCCAACTCACATAATCTGTGATAATCTCTCCACCTCAAGATCCTTTATCTTAATCCCATCTGCTAAATCCCTTTTTCCATGGAAGATAACAAATTCACTCGTCCTGAAGATGAAGATAAGAATATCTTTGCGGGTTATTTTTCTCCATATACACTGTGTATTTTTCATGGACCAATGCGCATAGGTAATAAAATTGTAACAACATGCATGGTAATAATTGGTACCAAATTCTGGATTTTGGTTACCACTAGATTGAGAAACAGAGAAATTGGAGTAGGATGAAATTCAGAGAGAACCTAATTTTTCTTCCTTATTTACTATTAAAAGAATGAACTTGAAACTAACTGTAACAATGCTAAGTTTTGATCAAATTAATTAAAGGAAAGGACACTGTATTTTTTAATCATACCATTTATGAGCACATTTGATAATTTCATAATCATCAAATAATAATACCACGTTCATGGATGACCTCAATAATGTAGAGGGTACATTACATTAATTACATTACATTTCATAATTATGAAATAATAATACCATGTTCATAGATGAACTACATTAGTGTAAGGGGTGCCCTTTTTAAAAGGGTAAAAAGAAAAGAAGAAAGACTTATGTAAAGAGTCAATAAAATATTCGGTGAGGTGGATATTGAAATAATTACAAATAAGTCAACTATGATGCTTAGGCCAACACTTCAAATTCAATGACGTGGTAGAAGGGATTTTAAACTGTGAGTGACAGAGAGATGTTGACATTAGGAACTTAAAAGAATATGGAAAGGCTCCAAGCAATCATGATGAGTTTACAAGGGAATACAGTGTTGAATTAACAAAGAGCTAGCAGAGTGGATGGTCAACTACAAGAAATGGTAGGAGGCGTTTGAAAGTGAGCTCAGAACAGTCACTACAAGGAACATGCTTGAAAGCGGTTGAAAGGCACAGACCAGAGCAGCTGTAGACAAGATCAACCAAGTCAGGATGACCTACGTTGACAGTTTTGTGACTTTCCTTAACACTCTTTGGAAGCCTACTTGTTTAAACACAGAGGAAAACATGAATTATCATGGTGCAAATTTTATGAATGAGAGACATAGGGGTGGTGGGTTCTAAAATTGTTAGAAAAGAAAAGCATCGTCATAGGTGACTATGGGTTTCAGAGTAAGTAGAGAGTTTAAAAATCCAAGATCTTGGGAAGATAAGGGGCTGGGACCACAAAGTAGATGAGCCCAGACTTGAAGTTATAGGAAAAGCAGCATGCAAGTTGAGTCGTTTTATCAGATATGAAGGAATAAGATAGCTGAAGGCTAGCTGCATGATAGTCTGCAAAGAAAAGCTTCTAGCCTAGGATCTAACATGAACTTAATATAATTTTTGATGAAATAGCCCCTGAAAGCTTAATAACAAGAATGATCTCAATCAGGCAGCAGCACAGTATAACAGGACAGGACAAGAGTGCTAACCTGTAAAGGGCTGTCTGCACATTTCTTAAATGTTTCATAGCACAG
>CAUYQV010084121.1:0-27292 GCA_963574575.1 Galagoides demidoff
ACTCAGGGGGATAGCTTGAGGCTCCGTCTCAACAACAACAACAAAAAAAAAGAATTCAAAATAAGTTGAATGCATAATATGATGTAGAAATAAATCAATTCCTTTGTACTAAAATGCGTTTGTCTGTTTTTTTTTTTGAGACAGAGTTTCACTCTGTCACCCTGGGTAGAATGCCATGGCTTCATTCACTCACAGCAACCTCCAATTGTTGCACTCAAGTAATCCTTTTGCCTTAGCCTCCCAAGTAGCTGGGACTACAGGCACACACCACCATGCCTGGTTAGTTTTTCTGTTTTTAGTAGAGACCAGGTCTTGCTTTTGCCTAGGCTGGTCTTGAACTCTTGAACTCAACCAGTCCACCCACCTTGGCCTCCCAGAGTGCTAGGATCACAGGCATGAGCCATTGTGCCTGGCTCTGTCTTCTCTTTTGTAAATACTGGTTTTTATATAATTTGAGAAATTTTTACCTACTTCAAAGATATGAAAAAAACTCTTGTGTATTTTCTTCTAGATGTTTTATGTTTACTTTTTATATTTACTATGATCTATCTTGAATTAATTTTTGTATATGGTATGAGTTAGGGGTCAGGTTTTTCCTCATATGGTATACCCAATTGATTAACCATTTTCTAAAAAGACTGTCTTCCCTCAGTAAATTAAGCGGTGTCTCTGATATAAACCAGGTGACTCTATACATGGTTCTGTTTGGGGACCTTCTGGTTTTTTACCTGTTTACCTTCCCTTGTATCAGTAATATGCTACCTCAGTAGTAAAGCCTTTTAAGTGAGTCTTCCAATGAGGCAGTATAATCCTTCCAGCTGCACTTTTATTTTTTTTTTTTTGAGACGGAGCCTCAAGCTATCCCCCTGGGTAGAGTGCTGTGGCATCACAGCTCATAGCAACCTCCAACTCCGGGGCTCAAGCGAGTCTCCTCCTCAGCCTCCCAAGTAGCTGGGACCACAGGCGCCCGCCACAATGCCTGGCCATTTTTTGGTTGCAGCCATCATTGTTGTTTTTGGCAGGCTGGGCTGGGGATTCAAATCCGCCACCTTAGGTGTACGTGGCTGGCGCCTTAGCCGATTGAGCCACAGGCGCCAAGCCCAGCTGCACTTTTCTTCTCAGTTCTCTTGGCTGTTCTGCCCTTTTGCATTTCCACATACATTTTAAAATCAGCCTGTCAACTTTGATAAAGGAGCCTACTATACTTTGAATGAGATTGTCATACTGAGTTTCCCAATCCATGAATAATAGAAATCTCGACATTTATTTCGGTTGTTGGTTTCTCTGAGTATTATTTTTTATTTTCAGGGGGAAGGTCTTATGTATTATTCGTTCAAATTATCCTTAGGTATTGATATTTTCGGAAACTATTTTTTTTAATTTCACTAATTTATGGCATTAATGAAAGGATTTTCTTGTTTTTTTTTTTTTTTTTTGTCGAGACAGAGTTCCACCCTGTGCCCTGAGCAGAGGGCAGTGGCATCAGAGCTCACTGCAACCTCCGACTCCTGGCTTGTGGGCATCCTGCTGCCTCAGCCTCCGAAGCCGCTGGGATTACAGGCGCCGGGCTGGGTTTTTCCATTTTTTTAATGAGTCCCGAACTCCTGAGCTCAAGCAATCCTCCCTCCTCAGCCTCCCACAGTGCTGGGATTACAGGCGTGAGCCACCGCGCCCGGCAATGAAAGGATTTTCCCTGCCACTGCCCCCCAAATTTTATTTGTAAGCTACCAAACAGAGTCATTATTTTAAGTAGCCAGTACTTAACCATCAGTTTTATAAGAGAGATGATGGAAAATTTCTGAAAATCAGTAGTGCTCACTAGCGAAAGCAGCCAGTTTGTTGTTTGTTCTGCTTCTTTTTTAAAAAATGACTTAACAAATAGTCAGTGTACTGGAAATATAGAGAGGGTACCAAAAAATGTATACACATTTTACAAAATGAAAAAACTGTATTAAAATTGCAATATTCAGGCTCAGCGCCTATAGCACAGTGGTTACAGTGCCAGCCACATACACTGATGGTGGCAAGTTTGAACCCGGCCCAGGCCAGCTAAACAACTGCAACAAAAGAATAGCCGGGCATTGTGGCGGGCGCCTGTGGTCCCAACTACTTAGGAGGCTGAGGTAAGAGACTCGTGTAAGCCCAGGAGTTGGAGATTGCTGTGAGCTGTGACGCCATGGCACTCTACCAAGGGCGACGTAGTGAGACTCTATGTCTCAAAAAAAAAAAAAAAATTGTAATATTCAGTATGCACTGAAAACAAAAGATGAATACAAGTTACATTGAGCACCTCTAGAAGTTGCAGGGGTCAAACAGGCCTTGAGAACTACAAATTTAGTGCAGGTTTTTCCTGGCTTAAAATGTGTATACCATTTTTTTTTTTATCATCTGTTTTTGCAGCCTTTATGAGAAACAAGTCTAATTCCTTTATTATATAAATAACTTTTGTAATAGCAAGTCAATACCAATGTAAATATCTCAAAAACTGATTAAGATGATTAATAGATTTACATAGTAAACGGTAAAAATTATAAAAATAGAAAGTAAATGGAAATAAGCACTGGAGTGGGTGGGGAGAAAAACATGATAAGTTTAACATATTAACATTATAACAGGACAGAGATAAAATGTGCTGAATACTTTTGAATTTGATGCTAAATGGTATTCTACAGTTTGGGGAAAATATTCAAAATACAAAATGTTCTACAGTGGATTTTCTTGGCAGCTCTACATTAATTTTAATAATTATTCTTTAATCACCTTTCTCACCTTAGAAATGTCAGTCGTGCTCTAAAAACCTGAGTAAAATATACTTTCCTCAGACATCCAAGAGCCAGATGTATTAAATTCAAATATAAATATTTGAACTCTCTAAAGAAAATTTAAAGTAAAACATATTGATTCAAAATGTATTTATTTTTCTGAGGCTGAGTCTCACTCGGTTGTCCTGAGCTAGAATGCTCTGGCGTCAGCCTTGCCTCATAGCAACTTCAAACTCTTGGGTTCCAGCTATCCTCAGCCTCCTGAGTAGCTGGGACTACAGGCACCCACCACAACACCCAGCTAATTATTCTACTTTTAGTAGAGATGGGGTCTTATGCATCATTCATAAATTTTCCTTGGTGAGGCTGGTCTTGAACTCCTGAGCTCAAGTGATCCTCCTGCCTCAGCCTCCAGAGTGCTAGGATTATGGGTGTGAGCCATTGAACCCAGCCTGATGAAAAACTTAGACATTAGGTTGTAGAACAATCCCAACGTGCCTGGATGTTCAGCTTAACCGCAGCTGCCTCTTTGATGACTTGTTTCATCCTGAGTATGGAGGACAGGCTGGTGGAGGACACCGCACACCCAGCCAGCTATGCAGGCACACCCCAGTTGGCCATAGCACACACTCACACAGTGAAAATGGTTAAACTGGCTTGGCACCTGTGGCTCAAGTGGCTAAGGTGCCAGCCACATACACCTAAGGTGGTGGGTTCGAATCCAGCCCAGGCCTGCCAAACAACAAAGATGGCTACAACCAAAAAATAGCCGGGCATTGTGGTGGGCACCTGTGCTCCCAGCTACTTGGGAGGCTGAGGCAGGAGACTCGCTTGGGCCCAGGAGTTGGAGTTGCTGTGAGCTGTGATGTCACAGCACCCTACCCAGGGGGACAGCTTGAGGCTTCGTCTCAAAAAAAAGAAAATGGTTAAATTTCTTAAAACAAATTTTTCCTTATAGTATCGTCGTCCTATATATTAACAAAAAAATGTCCTTTCTTTTCTCACAGGAGAGATTATTTCATTCAATATATTTTATGAATTTTTTACCATGTGCACTTCGATAATAACAGAAGATAAAGAAGGTAAGTGTGTGCCGAGGGACAGTGGGCAACGCCGAGCACCGCGTCGGGGAAACGCTCGCTAAATAAGTGGAATTAGAACGCTTAAAAATATGAACTTCCTAGGTGAATTCTGTGTAGATCACATATAGCTCGTGTACCTTGGTAAATTTTCATAAGTACATTGAAAACTGTCCTTATCTTAAGACCACTGTAATACCTATTGAAGTTTAATTCAGGTGCCCCTGAACAAACCTAGGAGTGTTTCAGGTGTAGAAACATTGTTACTTTCCTTATAGTCTGTTTATTCCTATTTGCATGATTGGATAGAAATACTCATAGGACAGATGATGTTATCTTCACATAGGGAACAATGTCTTTGCTTTTCTTAAGGCGCAGAACAAACATTTTCCCATCTTTTCCCAGCCAAGGGACCCTGTGCACACCAGCCTCACTGTCCCATATTTTTCCTGGCTTGTCCCCAGAGTACAAACAAGGCACACGTTCACTTACCCTGACTCACGCTGAGTTTTGATCTAGTCTGGGTAAAACAGTCTGCCTGACCCTGGCCTGTGAGGTATCCAGCTGTAGGTGACAGTGCCTGAAGAGAGACATTAGGTAAGTCACATTAGTTGAGGCTGGATAACTTTGCCAGAACCACGTGATAATCAGCCAAAGAGTGACCAGTGATCCTTTTCCTATATTCTGATCTTATCTAGAGCCCCGTGCTCTCATATTTTGTGGGGTATCTGGTAGATGTGACAGTGACAACAGTTTCATCTTGTTAAGGCTTAGGATATCAGGATGCTTCTTAATTTTTACTGTTAGATGAAACAGTTTTAAGTTAGCCCAAATAAAGTGTTGGTTTTTGATTTAGAATTAGTTGTATTATTTTAATTGCTGTGCTGGGTCTCTTCTGATTACTTTCACATAGGTCATCTACTACATGGGAGAAACATGGATTTTGGCGTATTTCTCGGGTGAGTAAAGAACACCTTATGTGTCATGCTATAGAAAGAGAAGATTGTATGACATTGATGAAAAGCCATTCCCAAGTGTGGCCAGAGCACGACTGTAAGTGAAGATAAATGGATTCCTAAACATTAAGACAAGCTGGGCACACTTGACTGGGTTATCTGAGAAGTTGCACTTAGTAAACAAAAAGCTGGAAGATGTTTGAAGGCCACTTGTCTACATTCTGTTTTATTTGTCATCTTGACCTTTCTGTGAAAAAGGAAGAGCTTTGTAATCAGAGAGCTGAATTTGAATCTGGGGCTTACTATTCATAGGCTGTGTGACATTGGGAGAGCTACTTAACTTCTCTGAGTCTCAGTTTTATCATCTGGAAAGGAAGACGTAAAACCACCCATATTGTAAACCACATAGTATAATGCCTGACTCTCGTCATCGTATTCATCATCATTGTTTTTAAGTGTCACTGAAATTTGTCTTTTCTAGGTGGAACATAAATAATAATACCTGGGTCGTAACTGAGGAACTAAAACCTTTAACAGTGAATTTGGACTTCCAGAGAAACAATAAGACCGTCTTCAAGGCTTCAAGCTTTGCTGGCTACGTGGGCATGTTAACAGGATTCAAACCAGTAAGGAATCTGTTGTCACATAACCCTTCAGGTAGCTGTGTGTCCCCCTTTCCATATCTGTAAAGAAAGGGTGGAGTCTTAAGAAAATGAGGACCTAAAATGAATACCACGGGGCAAGCCCCCGTTCATCCCTTTGTAATTCTCGTCCCTTTCCTAGGTGTAAGATCGCATGGTAGAGAAGAGTAGAAAGGAAACGAAGGTTTCTGAGCCTGGCATCTGGCCAGGTGTCTAAGGCTGGGATCAGAGTCTGGCATCTGGCCCTGGGTGTCCTGTTCACTTCGGCAAGTCAGGCGTCAGTTCTCTGCTCCTTAGTTTCCTGTCTAAATAATATCCCACCAGCTTATCTGACACCCTAGATGTGCAATGCCTTAAACATTTAAAAGAGCCTTGTTAATACATGGTTTTGATTTATCTTTGCATTTCCCGTTACCCAGCCCTTTATGCTACACTGTGCAGAATAGTGATCGGGCCTTACAGAGGAAGCCCACGTTTCTGACTTCACTGCTTTGTCTCTTTCTCAGGGACTATTTAGTCTTACACTCAATGAACGCTTCAATATGGACGGCGGTTATCTGGGTGAGTAGAGCGTTCTCATAGCTGCCTTGGGAGGAGGACTGGACTGTGCCTCCTGTTTAAGTGTGTTTGAGCAGTCTAACCCTTCCAGGTCCTGACGCTGTTTGATATCTTCCAGGCATCCTAGAGTGGATTTTGGGAAAGAAAGATGCCATGTGGATAGGCTTTATCACTAGATCAGTTCTGGAAAACAGTACAAGGTAAAGTGGTTGGTTGCTTTATTATCAAATATTTATTTTAAATTACTCATTGGAAATATAAAAATATGTCCCAAGCCTCAACTTGACAAACAATGAGATCTTGGGTGAACCTTAATGTTCATTTACTCAGGTGTTTATGTGTTGCTTTGTTTTTTTTCTTTGAGACAGTCTCTAATTTGTCTCTCATCTCACTTGAGTACTGTGGCATCATAGCTCACAGCAACATCCAACTCCTGGGCTTAGGTGATTCTCTTGCCTCAGCCTTCCAAGTAGCTGGGACCACAGGTGCCCACCACAATGTCCGGCTATTTTTTTGTTGCAGTTCGGCCTGGACAGGGTTTGAACCTGCCAACCTTGATACATGGGGCCGGTGCCCTACTCACTGAGCCACAGGCACCATCCACAACCTCAAACTCTTGGGCTCAAATGATTCTCTTGCCTCAGCCTCCCGAGTAGCTGGGACTATAGGAACCCACCACAACACCCAGCTATTTTTAGAGACGAGGTCTCTCTCTGTCTCAGACTGGTCTTGAACTTGTGAGCTCAGGCAGTCTACCAGCCTTAGCCTCCCAGAGTGCTGGGATTACAAGTGTGATCCACTGTGCCTGGCCACATCCGTTGTGTGTTTTATGGTGAGGAAATGAATTATTTAAAAAGTAGTAGGGATATGTAGGGATATTGACACTAAGAAGGGTACCTTAGGGATGTTTTTGGTGTACAAAAGTAATCACCTGGCTCGGTGCCAGCCATATACACCTGAGCTGGTGGGTTCGAATCCAGCCTGGTCCCACCAAACAACAAAGACGGCTGCAACTAAAAAATAGCCAGGCATTATGGTGGGCGCCTGTAGTCCCAACTTGGGAGGCTGAGGCAGGAGACTGTCTTGAGCCCAGGAGTTGGAGGTTGCTGTGAGCTGTGATGCCACAGCACTCTACCCAGGGGGACAGCTCAAGGCTCTGTCTCAAAAAAAAAAAAAAAAAAATAATAATAATCAGCCATGCACCAGAGAACAATTATACAATAAATTCTCCATTTAAGTGATAATACATATTAACTTAGAAGTTATTTTTCTGCTCTGATACAGAAATCTTATTATGGCAGTCTATAATTATAATTATTTCCTTTTGTCCTGTTGTTGAGTGAAAGGCATAGACAGTAAGGGGTGGAGGATGACTTCTTAAGGCAATTTTGTTTCTCCAGCAGATTCGAGGGACCTTCCAAAATTTCCTCTTTCCACCTTAGTTTTACCACACAGAAGTCAGGGTTGTTCCCCCCAGAGCTGTTGCTTACCATCCCTTTTAAAAAGATAATGTTCCTCAGATACTTGTTTGCCTGTAGTTTCCAAAGAGCTTTAAATATTTCCATTTCAAGTCAACTAAAAATGTTTCATTTCTTTTTTTTTTTTTTTAATTTAAATTTTTCTCTATTTGGGGCACCTGTAACTCAGTGGTTAGGGTGCTGGCCACATGCACCAGGGCTGGTAGATTCAAACCCAGCTCCGGCCTGCTAAACAAACAAATAACAACAACAAAAAAAAATAACTGGGTTCATTTTTGTGGTGGTCGCCTGTAGTCCCAGCTAGTTGGGAGGTTGAAATAAGAGAATTGCTTCTTTCTGCCTAAGAGTTTGAGGTTGCTGTGAGCTGTGACACCACAGAACTCTACAGAGGGTGACAAAGTGAGACTCTGTCTCAGTAAAAAATAAATAAATAAATAAATAAATAAATAAATGTTTCTGGATTTGAATCTTTCTCTATTTCTTCTAGTTATGAAGAAGCAAAGAACATATTGACCAAGACCAAGATACTGGCCCCAGCATACTTTATCCTGGGAGGCAACCGGTCTGGGGAGGGCTGTGTGATTACACGAGGCAGAAAAGAATCCCTGGATATATATGAGTAAGTATGTTTGTTAAAGCAAAATGAGAAAGTAAAGCATAAACTGACATAGGCACAAGTTTAAGGTTATGTAACCTAACAGAGAACCTCTCTTTTTGTGTCTAGCCTTGATCCTAAGTATGGTCGATGGTATGTGGTACAAACTAACTATGACCGTTGGAAAAGTCCCTTCTTCCTTGATGATCGCAGGACGCCTGCAAAGATGTGTTTGAACCGTATAACTCAAGAGGTACATTTACAGTGTCACATGTAGAAACTGTCGCCATTAAAGATTCTCTCAGTTTTGGCATTTTTCTTTGGCCTTCAGAGAATTTATAAACCTCATTATTCAGATTCAGTGTCTACACAATCTCCACTGAGTTTCTGTTTTGTTTGTTTGACTTAAAAAGAACAAAATTTTGCTGTATTTTCCCTTTGTTAATCTGATGCTGGATTCCACCCTGTAAAGTTGAGTAACAAAAAAGAATTTAGAAAGAGGAGGAAAGAGAGAATGAAAAGCAATAAATTAAAACTGTGTCCCGTTTCTAACAGTGAGCCCGGGGAGATTGTGTAGGGGGAGTGGGAGCAATCTGATTGAAGAATGTCTTAGTTTATAATGACCTATTTGTGTGGATAAAGCTGCTGGCTTCTGTATTTGATTTCCTGAACAAAACTATTTTTGTGTTTTAGAATATCTCCTTTGCAACCCTGTATGATGTTCTGTCAACAAAACCTGTCCTCAATAAGGTATTTAAAAATATCTCTATTTTTTTCTTTTAGAGAAAGAATTTGGTCTTAGGTTGTATCTTTCCCTGTGATCGTGTATCAGTTTGAGCATGTTTTTTTTTTTTTTTTGCCAGAGCATATGGGGCTAGAGCCCTACCCTTTTGAGCCACAGGTGCCGCCCGGAGAATGTTTTTTTTAAAACATAAATATTTTTGTGTGGCTAAAACCAAGGCTGATTTTTTTAAAGGTTTTTGTATGGCTAAAAGTGTAACTTTTGTAATGCAACCAAGTAGTTGACCACTGGGGCTTGATGCCCAGATCAGTCAGTGCGCTTTGCTCACGTGGCACTTGGATTAAGCCTCGCATTTTATTCTTGACTTCTCTATGTCTGTCAGAAATCTCACGCTGTACTCGATAACTAACACCTAAAAGTTGACAAAACAAAGTCTGAAATCCGTTTTTAGAGACAGCTCAGTGTCTCGACGGGTGAAGGTTTCCTTTAAACTTTATTACATCCTTTTATCTTTTCTTCACACTATAGACAAATTTTTTTTTAAATTTTCTAAGCATCCCATCTGCTAATAGTCATTCCTTGAATGTTCTTTCTGGAGGTGCTTCCCTGATTATCCCATTTGTTCCTTCTCATCTTGGCCCTTTTCCCTAACTCTCCCTAAAATAACATGCCGCCATCCCCCTGCCAGAACAAACTCCTCCTGCCGCTCACATTTGCATCATCTGGGCTTCCGCAGAAAGCCTTCCTTCCGCTCCTCCTGCCCACGTGAAGTCGGCATTCTGTGTGTCGGGCGTGTGCCTGCGGAGTTCCCCTTACTATATGGAAAATGTTTTAAGGATAACCAGAACTGAACTATTGGTGCTCCAGAGGACACCAGGAGGCTTCGCGTGACCATCAGTTACTCATTGTTAAGTTGGTGCAGCAACGTACTGCTCGGGAGTGAGCTCCTGTGAGAACCAGGATTCTCTCCTGAGCTTCTTTATACTCATGACTTGGAACAGTGGTTCTGTGGAATTAGGGGGCGTTAATTATTTAATACCTTATATAAATACCTTAACGTAATATATAAATTTAAAGATATTAACTACATAATGCATTGCATATATCAGTATTTATTATTTAATGTTAAATAAATAACTTCATAAAGCACATTCTATAAGCCGGGCCATCTTGGAATTGAAAATGTCCTTAAAGTGAAAATAATTTTCTTCCAGCTGACTGCATTCACAACCTTGATCGATGTTACCAGAGGGCAGTATGAAACTTACCTGCGGGACTGCCCAGACCCTTGCATAGGCTGGTGAGCACACATCTGACCCACAGAACGCACCTCGGAGGCCTACTGACCTCACACGTGGCCGGCCCGTGCTGCTGTCTAATCTTCCAAAGACTAAGCCTCAGGACAGGTTCTCACTGTCACAAGCTGGTCTTTCTCTGTATGTTTGCAATACGCAGACTATTTTTGCCATTAACAGTTGATTTTTCTTATTTACAGATAACGTCTATAAGTGAAATAAGACAATCATCTATAATTTGATGAGTTTCATTTCACTTCGACATTTGGGGATGGGGATGGGCAATTAAACCATTGTGGGATTCACCTCCATGTAATTGAGATTGTGTGTGGGTGTTTAATCTGTGTCAGTGTAAAAGTCAACAGTCCATACTATTCAGGTTTTCATTTTTACCTCCGTATCTGTATGTTTCCCATATGGCCGTCTTTTCCTTCTGGCTCTGACTCTTGTTAAAATCGGTCTACTGTTGTTATCTTTGCTGTTAGTGGCAATGTAATTTCACTACATGCAACTGTAGAGGGGGATGAGACAGACATTCCATTTATATTACTTTTAATGGGCAATAAATGGACCTTTGACTCTATAAAAATAATACTTTTGGAGGTTCATGAAGTGATCGGTATGCAAGGCAGGCTTTTATACAAAGAAATGAAGTGTTCCTTTTTTCATGATTTCACTACCTCCCAGTAACCACAGGAAATCGCTAACTTTAAAAACTGAGTCCTGGGTGCCACCTGTGGCTCAAAGGAGTAGGGCGCTGGCCCCATATGCCGGAGGTGGTGGGTTCAAACCCGGCCCAGGCCAAAAACTGCAAGAAAAAAAAAAAAACACAAAATGCTGAGTCCCAGGTTCTGTAAATTAGTAAAAATACATGTCAAAGACTGGAAAATAAGAGGTGAACTCGTTTATTTGAAGTTGTCCTAAGTATCATTCCTTAGTAAGTTTTTAGTTTATACTTTTGATCAACATGGGTTTTTTTTTAACTTTCAGAGTAGTTATTAATGTTTTGCACAAATCAGATCTATTTATGAAAAGTACTAACAGAACTTGTGTTAACCTTTCTAACTTTCATCATTAACTGTGAAATGTATGGCCTTTGTCTAAGACTGTGTCCACTTTATTTTGTATGATCGGTTGTAATGTCAGTTGTGATCATGACACTCAATAAACAGTTGATGGAAACAGTGTCAGTCAGCAGTCATGCATGCTGCCTTGGGCGTGTGTGTGTCGGCCTGAGGGTGGGGGGTTCCTATTGAGAAATGCAAGCTGAACATAGTGCCTGGATTAAATAGCAAAGGTTATGTAAGTGAGTTATTAATAGACGTATGACTAAATGGTCACAATCTTACATAATGAATCCTTACCACCTCTTAACCCAGTTTGCAGGTTTCCAAAGGCACCTTTCCTCTCAGATAGGCACTTCCATAAAAAGAGGATTTGTGTTGTAACAGGGTTCAATTAATGAAAAAAATTTAACTGTAGATTTTGTACCTCTTATAAAAATGAAATGAGGTATATTAGATACATTTTTTAAAATCTAGTAAACTAGATATATATTTTAAAATGTAGTAAACTTTGATATGCATGATAATAAAGAGGTGAGATGCTAATTGTTTCAGACTGATTCTTCAGGAGTAAATCCAAGAATTTGGAGAAAACAGGTATTAAAATTTTAGGTAGTATTTTTCAGCTGGGAGAGCATTTTCTAAAATAGGATGTACAATATATCACATTTTTTACATGTACTTATGTATAAACGAATGTAACATCTATAAACAGATGACTGGGAGAATGTTAACCAAAGGTTCCCCTTCAGGAGTAGCGAGTGCTATTGTAATTTCAAAAGGACAAAACTTGGTAGTGGTGAACATGAATGAGACTTTGAGAAATAGCAGACAAAATTAATGTTCAGATTTGATCCAAGTTATAGGCTCTAATTTCCTGGCCTAGTTTTAGGAAGTCTGATTTAAATGGAAGGCAGAATCATACCTATGTTCTCTCACCACATGCAGCTCTAAGATGACGCTAAATGGCTGCTACTGATCTAGAACTTACGGACCAGGCCTCGTGATAGATACATGCTCACCCTGCATTATCTTATTTAATCTTCTCATTTATAATTATAATTCCACTGCAAGGATGAAGGTAAGGTTAATTTAATATGCTCAAAGTCATTCTTACAGAAGGGGGTTAGAGTTAGGATTGGAGTTAGGTCTGTCCAACTCTTGCCCTCTTAAGATACCCAACTTCTTTACAGGTAGGACTGAGAAACATTTCTGTCGTATGAGACTCACACTTGAGTGTACCAGGCCACGGTGCCTAGTCTGAATGTCACCTGGCATTTCCTTCTACTAGGTCTCTGTAAATCATTTATGTTTCCATAGGATTGGAAACCCTTTGGGATTAGAAACTTGTGTATTAATCTAAGAGGTCACCTGTTTTTTACTATTGTAAGTCTAAATCTTGCTCGGTTTGTGAGAAGTCAGTTATAGATCCTTCATCTTTTTGTGGCTATATTCCGTAACTACATTAAAAATATGGACAGTTCTGAAATCTTTTAAAGTCATTGGAGTTTGTCCCACAGAGTATAATGGATAGTTTTTATGTATTGGTGTAAATTTATAAAATATTCAAGCAGCTTAGCATTATGTATGACAAGCATGGCTGGCAGGCTCCATATTATACTGAGCTGAGCAGGTGAGGTTGGGCTCCTCAACCTTAGTGAGACCAAACTGGTGACAGCAATCTGTGATTTGTCAGCTTCTGTGACATCAGTCCTTTCTTTTTTCCTAGGGGATTCCTTCCCTCTCATCTTAGGAAAGCAGGGCTTCCTAACCAGGCACCACATGGTGTACTGGTGTGTGCTGGGCAGTTCTCTGTGGACATTCTCCCAATTTATACACATCTCATGGCTGCTGTTGTCCCAGACTATTCAAAGATGCTTGTCTAGGCCTGTTCGCTGACAAGATTGTCTCACTGCAGGGCAAAGGTTGGGCAGGCCTGTTTTGCAAAACAGCCCCTCTGATAACTGGGGGAGTTTCATAAGGCTGGGGTGCCTCAGCTGTGATCAAGATCATACAATGTGTGCGGCAACCATCTGGGCTATCCCACAGTACCTCTTTGGGGCACTTGGTGGGCAAGTGGAACTGATACCAACTTGAAGCTCATGCTGCCTAATGTGCCTGGAGTCCTTGCCTCTGACCCAGGAGTCTGCCAGAGCCTGTGAAACTGGCACTAGCTCATTAGCTTGCAAGCAGGGTAAATTCACCCTTCACCAGTTTTGGACAGTGTACTTTGAGATACTGATCCCTCAGCCCTGGTACACCTAGGCAGGTCCTAGGCATGCAAGCCCTCAGGCTAATTGCCTCGCACAGCCTCTCTTGAGAGCTCCTTAAAGGCTAGGCTTGAGCAGAGTAGGGTAGACGGCATCTCCCTGTGGTCTCACAAGGCAGGACATGGAGCAAGTTGGTAGAAATCATTGGCCCTGTGGACTAGAAGTGACCTGAGTCCAGCAGGTTTTGCCTATCTCAAATACCAAATCTGCACGCAGATACCTAGCCATTCTGTCCTCACTGGTGGGTCCTCCGATTCTTTCCACCAGGACCCAAACCTGTCTCACTGGTAGTAGTTAAGACCTAGAACTTGCTCCTTTGGAAGGCTGAACAAGACCAAGCAGGTGCCCTGGCACCTGGCCTTCAGCACTTCTTATCACTGTGCGGACAAGGGACCCATGGCACAGCTGGAGTGTATGTGGGAGACAAGGAGGCAGAGTGGGTTCCTGATGGATTCAGCAGCAGCCCAAACCTCGCACACATCTGATTCCTTTGTTGATTCGGAGCTGACAGGCCAACTTGGAAGCATCCAAGCTAGCTGCCCATGACTGTTACAACAATGCATGTGCTTTCTGCAAAATAAGGCACCATCATTTTGGTCTTACTGAATATGCAAATTTTGACTGCATTCAAAACTTTTCCCCAAGGTATTTTAATATTACATTTTTCAATGGAAGAAAAAGAGCTATTAATTTTCAAATGTAATTTCAACTTCTACAAATCCTTGGTTACGAAGTATTTCTTGAAATTCATCACCCAATTGAGCATACAAAATTGATCATTAATGATTTTCAAATACTTAACAGAGATTGTAAGGTCTCGATCAGGAATTGTGTATAGCAACTTCAAATAGAAAATATGCTATACAATTGTTAAGAAAATCTTTTACTTTAAAATATTTGATGTATAATTTTTCCTGATACATTGTCTTTTGTAATTTATCCGTTTCATACAATTATTAAATATAGAGGAAACATAAGGAATTTACGCCACAGCCTCACATCCACCCCAGTTTACCTCAGCATGCCTTACAGTACCTGTCCTTGTTTATATAGGCTGTGGTATGCAGACAGGTAGGAAAGCATCAGAGCTCTGAGTCCCGCATCCAGCCAAGTGCACCAGGGTAAGTCCCATGACCTCCCTGTGCCTTCACATCGGCCTCTGGAAAATGAGGCCTTAGTCTTGGTTTTCTGTTTCCTCAGCGGTCAGCAGGGAACTCAGTAATGGGCAACACCCAAGTGTAATCAGACACATCAGGACCACGCTAAGGTTTTTGTTCTTCATACATATAACATGGGTGAACCCAATCAAAACTTTCATAGCTAGTATTTCACATGGTGATGCTCCCTCACTGCCAAAGCACATACACACTGACCAGTCACGGGCAGCCAGCAAAGGTGCCCCCTAAGTGGCCTGTCACTGCAAATCACATTCTTTTCCATATTTTCCATAAATATACGTGATATATAACTTATACACACAGATTGACAATGTTAATTTTGAAAACACAGGAACCAGAATTAGTTATGTATGAATGTATCTAGGATGTTTGTTATATACATACATGAATACACACATCCACATAGTTTTATATTTGAACATGTGTATAAACGTGAATGAAAATGTGCAATAACATTAGGTGGCACCTGTGGCTCAAACGAGTAGGGCGCTGGCCCTGTATGCTGGTGGCAGCAGGTTCAAACCCAGCCCCAGCCAAAAACTGCAAAAAAAAAAAAAAAAAAAAAAAAGGAAAGAAAATGTGCAGTAATATATATCAGACTTTTAACACAGTGTTCCAGGATATGTGTGTGTGTATCTCACAAACACACACACTCAATTTGCTAACATTAGGCAGGAGCTTACAAGGTTGGGAGAATTGCAAACAAATGACATAAAGTTGAGTAAGACTGCCCACAGTCCCTGTGAATATGTTCAAATATAATGTATTAATATAAAGTTGTGTATGTAAATGAATTTTTAAAAATGTATTTAAAGTATCAAATGAAAAAAAATTGAAAACACCTAGTACTATATACATGATTTCAATGCCAACCTCAGAAAAACTATACATTCAAGTTATGCTCTATCACAGGCCAGCGGGCTACACAATTTCAGCTCTTCCCCCAGGTAGATAACAAATAGTGAGACTGAGCTGATAGCATTACTTCAAAATATTATGATTAGAGACAGTACTAACAAGTCAACATGCCCAAGGTGCATGTGTGGGTGAGTGAAATCACACTGTCCAGGAAAAAATAACCAATGAGAAATAACGCGATGCCGGTACCAGTTTCTGTTTTCCACATTACTAACTGGAGTAAGAAAGACACTAGTTATCTTAGTTACTGAGAAACAAACAGGACATAAGCCTAACATCCAGTGATTGGCTCTGTCAGTATCAGGAGAGGTAAGTTGACTTAGGACAGAAAATCAGGTTTCAGTATTTGAGTTTAATTACATTTGTTTCTAATTATTAATTTACAGTTGCTAGTAAGAGGAATGATAGAAATTTTCACTTTTGTCTTTAAGTGTCATATATATACATATATACATGCAGCTGTGCATGTGTGTGTGTGTCTTTAGATTATAATACTCATTGCCAGTGAGTGATGGTGCCATATAAGGTGCACTTAAAAGGCTTGTTCTGGTCACTGTCTCTGCAACTTCATTTTCCTTTATTTAAAATGTCAAGAAACTGAGGCACAATGAAAGATCTCTGATATCTGCAAATTTTTAGGGCTGCTAATGAACTGGAAAAAGTTGACAACCCTTTGATGTTTGGCTTTTTCTAAGCCACAGAATATGAGAATCTAAAATAATCATACTAATATATACTGAATATTACTCTTTCACAGACCAAACACAAATTTCTATTTTTAGTCATTCTCCACATGGAAAATCTACCATGGCCAAAATAAATCTAACAATATCGAAAATATTTTTCTGTCATTTCCTTAAAGTTCTCAATATGCTATGAACTAATATGATGGATTTTTAAAATTTTAGGTGTTTGCTTAGGAAAACAGTTTATGGTTTTTTTTTAAAGTATATAATTGATAGACTACCCATTTCTTTTTTTCAACTCAGCTATTCATACACACAGCCAGGTAAGATGGCTCACACCTATAACCTCAGTACTTTTGGGAGGCCAAAGAGGGGGAGGACTGCTTCAGGACTAACCAGCAAGCTTTTTAAGATATCAAAACATCATAGAATACAGAAAATAAAAAGCATGAATAATACAATATAGAGAATATTCATATATTTACTCAAAAGTAGACTGACTTGTTTCTTGCTAGTGAGGAACCACCCCTCCCAGGGCTTCCCCAGGGTTTAATTCATCCAGGAACCATTCTTTCCTATAAGCCAATCAATCCCAAACCTCCTCACAGGGGAGCGTATAGCCCCAACTACCTCCTTATCTAACCCTCACACACACAACCGTATTCCTCTGCCCTAAATCAGTCCAGGGCAAGGTACCAGGCAATCACAGACTATCCCTATAGCCCAAAGCCCACCAGAATTATTCAAATCAGCCACTCTTAAAGCATCATCCTTGCCTTGCCTGAGTGAAACTTCAATAAAGGCTCTGGCAAGGCTTTCCCTCTGCTCTTGTTTTCTGCCACCCACCTAATGTGGTGCTTTCCTCTGGGACCCTATGGGGCATGTGGTGACCTCCTTCCTCTCCAGAACCTGTAAGTATAATAAACTTCTTCCAAGTCCAGTTCTCCTTTCTTCCTGTGGCCACACCAAATTTTATCATACCATTTCCGACATTTACATTCTTAAAACAGTATATAAATAAATGTAACTAAGAAATCATAGAGCATATGTTCACTGTAAGAAAAATGGTCTCAAGCTGAATCAATCTTTGTGATTAGTCAATATGTCATATATCATGTCCTGATTTTTTACATTTAAAACGGCCAAGCCATGATTCTGGAACAAATTCTAAAACGTTAGTGAATATGTTAATTTAAATGAGAATACAATTCAGAGCTGTAGACAGGATATACATTTATTAATAGTGAAAAAGCATTTGCCCAAAGTGAACGTTACAAAATACAAAGGACACCTCCACAGTTGGACTGTAGCATTACCTCGACCTGCACAGGCTTCTCTCTCATTCATTTTGACCATTTCTCCCTCTGTCTCTAACCAAAATTTTAACTTAAAAATTAAGACAAACAGGAATATTTAATGCCTAACCCTTTAGCAATAGCTACTATGGAAAACATATTAAACAAATATCTGCTCTTAAGACCTACGGCTAAAACTAAACTATCTGCTAAAACAGAAAAATAGTAAGACTAGATAACAGCAGCTGTAACACAAATAAGCAATTTTAATAATTTTCATAGGTATTATTCATAACTAAGATATAAATACAATTCTTCCACTGTGTCTATCTTTACCATGCATGCAGAGAGAGAGCACGCGCGTGTGAGCGTGCACACATGCACGCACCGCTGCACTACGTAAGGCTTGGCCTGAGTACACCAAAATGAAGCTTTTTCCCCCTTCCTGCTTAAAGCCTAAAAAATATAGAATTTGAATATTCATATAATATACTTTATTGCTCCAACTTCCCTGAAGTTAGGCCAACTGGATAAGAAACCCTGATTCTTAATTGGTAGTTTTCTGAATAGGTTTTATTATAGTTGGAGACATATGTCTTACATAATTTACATTAAGTAGTAACTCAGTGAATGTCCTCCTAGGGAAATCCTCATTTAATACTCCTTGATTTGACATTATAGTTTTACATTAAGGTATCAAGCAAATAAGAATTTAAAAAAATATCTACCAAGTTCTTTTATTTTTCCTTTTTGGAGTATTTCAGTCGAGTGTTAACAAATTTAAAACTACTTGGTACTCACTCTTTATAATTTCTTCAAGGAAGACTCTATAAGGTTGACTTATTCACTGTTAACTGGCTCTTTGAAGCCTTATTGAATAATACGGAAAGTTTGGGATAAAAAGGTAAATCATCTTTTGAAAGCTGATTTACTTACGATGATGAAAAACTCACATACTTTTTTTTAGTCAATACTTCATTCATGAACCTGCTTTGCCCTCACTAAACTCAAAAGCAAATTGCTATGCTTTGGTCTTAAATTACCACCTCAAAAGGCAAGTTTGTCTAAAGTTATATAGAGATTGAACTGTTCTGTTACATAAACTTTTTTTTTTCAGTTGTATTTATCCCTACTTGAGTTTAGTTTTTCATTTAAAATTAGTCACATATTACTCATTTGTGCAGAAACACTCCCTAGTTACATATTCTTTTTAATCTTTAGACTGAGGCAATGTACAGAGGATTTGGAATTCCTGAAAATATTTTTCTAATAGATAATGATGTAAGTTTTAGGTATGAAGGACATATATTCTAAACTTATTATCCAATCTGAATGGCTTAATATATATTCTATAATAACACAGGTATCACAGGTATCTTGGATATGCTTATAGCCTGCCCTATTCAAAGTAACAGAATTTGCAGGTTTCTAAAAGAACTTTAGACTCCATAGCAGCAACACCGGCATTATTTGGAAGGCTTGTCTAATGGATGGGCTTTATAATAAATAATATTGTTCTCCAACTCTTAATCACTGCTCTTCTCTGAATAGCCTAAAATTATATAGAACACTGACTTGCTGTATAGAACTCAACATAATTTCCAAAAAAGTTAATTTATAGATAAGTCCAAACTTTATTTAAAACTACATTTTAAATATAACTGTACCAAACATCACAATGGGGAAAAAAAATCAAGACCAAAAAAGGAAAAAAAAAATTACACAGTGTATCAAGGCTTAAATCTGTCCAGAATTCAGTTTCTGATGTTTTAACCTACTATGGGCAAAAATTAGCACACTTATCAAAAATGCAGTGTCAAATTAATTTACATTTTTATACAGATCAAACAGATGTTTATTTAGTATCATTTTCAAATACGCATTGACTATGGAAAGAGAGAGTTAGATGAGCCGCTGAAGACACCTCACACAGTTTGGGCTCCCACTGTTTCTGAAAAACAGAATAGTAATTAATGTCTTATCAATTACTGAATTATTAGAATTTACTTTACCATTGTTTTCTTCTATTAAAGCTTTTATTTTTTAATCTAAGTTATTTTAAAGTGTATCTTAATTTAGCTTGCTAAAATAATCCCTGATAGCACACAGCAAAAAAGAACAAGTGAGAGTTTGTTTCAACAGACTGAGCAGTTATTTCCTATCTCTGTAAAACACCCCAATAGAGGGGGAAAAAAGGACTGTAAAATGGAATAAACCTAGTCCAAGAAAAGTAGTTTTGAGGAAGCAGAAAACATGAAACCCCAACACATCACCAGAATGCTCCAAGTACACAGAGGCTGTTAAGAGGCAAGCAGAGGAAGTCACAGCCCGGGAGCTCTGCCAGAGGTCGCGTTAAGCTGGGTGCCATGTTCTAACAGGCAGAAATGGCTGGAAGCTGGGGATTAACTGAAGGTTGGGTATCTGAATGGTCTCTCTTTCTCCTCACCCTATTTCCAAGAAAAACAAAAACAAAGTATCATATATGATTTTAATCAATTGATGAACTGATGGAAAAAAACAAAAAAACCCCTTAGGTCTTGATGCGAGCAACACTCTCAGAGTGGCCAGGGGGGTTGTGCTACTGTACTGAAAAATAAGGAAATATGAGACTATGGCTGGGCTCTACAATGAGGGACATTCATATAGAGTCATCCACACAAAAAGTATAGAAGATTTAATTATTATAGTTTTAAAAATAAATGTTACTTTATAAGTTATTACTTTAATAACTCTAATAATCTAAGAATATGGGTACATGTGAGCAGAGAAGGTGGAAGGAAGGGAAGGAAGGAGGAGAAGTAGAGAGATGATGACCAAAGTTGGTGAAACTAGAAAAATGTATAGGCTCAGCGCCTGTGGCTCAATCGGCTAAGGCGCCAGCCACGTACACCTAAAGGTGGCGGGTTCGAATCCCCAGCCCGGGTCCACCAAACAACAATGATGACTGCAACCAAAAAATGGCCGGGCGTTGTGGCGGGCGCCTGTGGTCCCAGCTACTTGGGAGGCTGAGGCAGGATACTCGCTTGAGCCCAGGAGTTGGAGTTTGCTATGAGCTGTGATGCCATGGCACTCCACCCAGGGGGATAGCTTGAGGCTCCATCTCAAAAAAAAAAAGAAAAATGTATATATTTAAAATAACAAAGGCAAAAAATAGAAAAACCAAAAATAATACAAATATTGAAAGGAGAAGGATAGGTAGGACTAAATACATACTTGTCACAGTAGAGAAAAATTACCTGAATTTAAAACATTAAGAAAAAAAATCACAGGCTCGGTGCCTATAGCTCAAGTGGCTGAGGTGAGCTGTGACGCCATGCACTCTACCGAGGGCGACAGCTTGAGACTCTGTCTCAAAAAAAAAAACAGCAACATTTAGAGGTCTCCTTCAAAAGAATTAAAAAATCAATAATTTAAAAAAGGTTTTAACTATCATTAATTTTTTATACCTTTCTTTCTTAAACCACGTGCATGCATATATTATTCTGCTAAAACTAACCGAGTTTAAAAATAGAAAAAAAGTATCAGACAATACTATTTTATAAATTAATCATCTGAACTACAAGTTTTACAGAATCACCAGGTGTGGTGGCTCTTGCCTATAATCCTAACACTCCGGGAGGCTGAGGCGGGTGGAGTGCTTGAGCTCAGAAGTTCAAAACCAGCCTGAGCAAGAGCAAGATCCCATCTCTTAAAAATAGCTGAGCGTTGTGGCAGGCACCTGTAATCCTGGCTAATTGAGAGGCTGAGGTAAGAGAATCACTTAAGGCCAAGAATTTGAGACTGCTATGAGCTATGACGCCACAGCACTCTACCCAGGGTGTCTGAGTGAGACATTGTCTTCAAAAAAATAAATAAAATGAAATAAAAAATAAATAAAAAACCATAAAAAATAAAATAAAATATTTTTACAAACTCATGCTTTCTAATATTTGGTTTAAATTTCTCAGGTACTAGTAGCACAGCTAAAAAATAAAACAAAATGGTAGTATTAAAATTGAGTAATTTTTCCTCATAAGATTAAAACTGATAATTCTTACCAGGTTCTTTTAGTGTCTGAGAATTTCCAGCTAATTCTTCAGTCTGCATTTCACATATTTCACCAGACAAATGGTTTTTCTGTTCTTCCTCTACCATTTTCTTCCTTAGATCTGCCTTTGGAGTGAAAATTAAAAACATAAATCATTTTTCAATTTAACAACATTTGTTACATAAAGACAAGTTTAATTAAAGAGGGCCAAGTACCTCTGAATATATTGTCAGTTTAAGTGGTAAATCTTCAAGTTTTACAAAATCTTCTTCATCAGACTTCTGACTTATGTTACCAGATTCTGCTTCCTATAAGATAAATTATATTTAACGAAAAACACGCACTATATATCTCTGGATCTAAACCAAAGTCACCCACACCAAGAAATAAAGTGGATTCTTATATACAGTATAACTATACAACAGAAATTCTGTCCGTAAATAATTCAGAAATATAAAGTTCAAAGAATGGGCTACACATCAAAGCTGTGAGCACACTGTCAAGTTTTTTTGTTCTTATTTTAACAAAGACCACCCAGGGAACACACACTAAAGGAAGAACGTAGTAGTAGTTACACTGAGGGCTAAAATAATTATAGAATGCCTCAGAGATGTATCAAGGGGAACATATAAGTATTTACAAATGTTTCAATGTATGTCAACTCTGATGAAGCACAATTAAAAATCTGAGACATGAATTTAGTAACTGCCTTTTGTGAACACCTCAAACTATTTCTTAAACTTAAATTTTCTTCTTCTACTTCTCCTTTCTCATTTTTAATGATACCATCATTCTACCAATTACTCAAGAAGAAACACTGGGTTTTTCTTTTTTCTTACAACATTTCTCACCCACCCTACTCTCATTCAGCTCATGTTTCATATTTATGTAATAGTAGAGCCTCTTAACATAGCTTCCTTGACCATGTATCTCACAGAGTCATCAGATTTATCTCCATAGGCCATAACTTTGACCATTATTTCACTTGGTTACACAAAAGCCTTCAGTAAGGATCCTCGCCTAAAATTCAAATTCAAGGCTAGGCACAGTGAGTGGGTCATGACTAATCCTAGCACTCTGGGAGGCTGAGGGAGGAGGACTGCCCCAAGTCCGAAGTTTGAGACCAGCCTTAAGTAAAGCAAGATTCTGCCAGGTGTGATGCCATGCACCTGTAGTCCCGGCTACTCAGGAGGCTGAGGCAGAGGACTGCTTGAGCCCAGGAGTTTGAGGTTGCTGTTAGCTATGCTGAGGCCATGGCCCTCTAGCCTAGGTGACAAAGCAAGACTCTGTCTCAAAGAAAAAAAAAAAAAAAACCAAATTCAAGAGCTTCTATAATCTAACTCCAAGTTAGTTAATTTCAACTGAATGTCTTCTGTAAGAACTTTCTATACACTGATCAAATGATAACCTGGCCAGGTGTGGTGGCTCAAGTCTATAATCCTAGCACTCTGGGAGACGGAGGTGGGAGGAACCCTTGAGTTCAGAACTTCAATGCCAGCCTGAGCAAGAGCAAGACTTCATTTTTAATTTTCATTTAACAATACCACAATAGCCCAGATTTCCTAGCATATTTTTTTGTTATTTATGGCATACCAACAAAAGACTCTATTGCTCTCAAATTTTTTAATTTCACATTCCAAAGGTAAACCTTCAGGTTTATTATCAAAGACTTAGTGAGGAAGTCAAAATGGGTAGTGTAAAAGATAAATGATGATTCATGTTATCATTATCATTTCAGATTTGAAACTGAACTCTCTCAAAACTGCCACCTATAACTCATCTCTTTGGGTCTCTAAACTATAAAAAGTAGAACAGCTTGTAGGTTTTGAGATGGTGATCTTAACTCACTACTACCCTTCTGCTCAAGTTTAAAGTGTGAATAAAAAATAAGAATGTTCCAACAGGTTCTAAATCTCAACACGAAATGGAGTCTGAAAATATTAACCTGAAAATGGAGAAATACACCCAGAAATGAAAAGCAGAAATACTTGGAACTCTAAATGATTGATCTACCAGACCAAGATACTTACATAGTCATTCACTAACACTGGAGATTCAGTATCAGGACTTCCAGCCAGAGAACTTTCAGGAGTTTCCTGTGCAGATTTAACTTCTTTGACTCTAGGCACTAAGGTTTCAATTTCAGTTAAAGGTAATGGCAAAGGGTTAGGCTGTTTAGATGCATCAACTGTAATGAGTGAGTCCTTGTGGGTAGTGCTATTTAAAGGCTGCTCATTTTCCAAGATATTGAGGTAACAGGGCTTCACAGGAGAGCTATCTTGGTCATCTGTCATTAAAAGAAATTCTTAATATTAATGTAATGCAACAGATGTTAAATTTTACTCTCCATTATTCTAAATACAATATGCATGAATGAGAGTCATCAAGACATTTCAGACCAAAAAGAAAAGGTAACCACAAATTTTCCTTATCAGTGATTCCCAAATTTAGTTTATTAGCATCGTCTGGGGGTGTTTTAAAAATTAAATTCCTAGGCTTGGCGCCTGTGGCTCAATCGGCTAAGGTGCCAGCCATGTACACCTAAGGTGGCAAGTTCGAATCCCCAGCCCGGGCCCGCCAACCACCAATGAGGGCTGCAACCAAAAAATGGCTGGGCGTTGTGGCGGGCGCCTGTGGTCCCAGCTACTTGGGAGGTGGAGGCAGGAGACTCGCTTGAGCCCAGGAGTTGAAGGTTGCTATGAGCTGTGATGCCATGGCACTCTACCCAGGGGGATAGTTTGAGGCTCCGTCTCAAAAAAAAAAAATAGCCAGTGTTGTGGCGGGCGCCTGTAGTCCCAGCTACTTGGAAGGTTGAGGCTTGAGCCCAAGAGTTTGAGGTTGCTGTGAACTGTGACACCATGGCACTCGACCAAGTGTGACATAGTGAGACTCTCTATCGAAAAAAAAAAAAAGCTCACAATGCTGAGAGAAGAAAACCAGGCACAAAATACATACATACATTAGGTATGGTTCCATTTATTAAAATAGGATACAGGCAAAACTAATCTATGATGTTAGTAGTCAGAATCATGATTATCCTTAGGGGCGGGATAGTAATGAGAAGGGGTCAATCGGAATTTGGCTGCTGGTTATACAAAAGTGTTTAGTTTGTGAAAATATACTGGATCGTGTGCTTACAATCTGTGTACTTTTCTGCATATAGAAACTTTTTTAAAAGTTCAAAAAACATGTGAGAATAACAATTATAATCTGCTTTTGAAAATGTTCAGAAAGCATCTTCCTTAAGCAGTTCATAAAGTTTCAGTTGGGTGGTTCTTCCAATAGTTGCTTAGCTCACTTATGTGGCAGCAGCCATCGAGCAGGTCAGCTGGTTCTTCACTCACATGAAGGGAGGTTGGTGCTGGCTAGTGGCTGATCTTTCTTCACGTGGTCCTCAGAGAGGCTAACTTGGACTTCATTGTATAATTATCTCAAGCCGGGTCTTTATAGGCCTTGCTTGTAATTCACACAGCAATATTTCTTTTTTTTTTTTTGAGACAGAGTCTCACTATGTCATCTTCAGTAGAGTGCTGTGGTGTCACAGCTCACAGCAACTTTAAACTCTTGGGCTTAAGCAATTCTCTTGCCTCTGCCTCCCAAGTTCCTGGGACTACAGATGCCCACCACAATGCCTGGCTATTTTTTTTTTTTGTAGTTGTCATTGTTGTTTAGCTGGCCTGGGCTGTTTGAACCCGCCAGCCTCAGTGTATGTGGCTGGCACCCTACTCACTGAGCACGGGTGCCACCAGCAGTATCCCTTTATGAATAAATGTATATAGAGAGGGTGCCAAAAAGGGCGTACACATTTTAAGAAAGGAAAAAAATGGTCAGGTGTGGTGGCTCATGCCTGTAATCCTAGCACTCTAGGTAGTCCAGGAGGGTGGATTGCTTGAACTAAAGAGTTTGAAACCAGCCTGAACTAGAGTGAGACCCTATCTTGACCAAAAATAGAAAAACTAGATGGGTGTTGTGGTGGGTGCCTGTAGTCCCAGCTACTCTGGACACTGAGGTAAGAGGATTGCTCAAGCCTACGAGTTTGAGGTAAATGTAAGCTATGAGGCCACAGCACTCTACCCAGGGCAAGAGAGAGAGAGACTCTGTGTCAAAACTAAAAAAACTGTATTAAAATGTAATACTCAGGCTGGGCATGGTGGCTCATGCCTATAATCCTAGCACTTGGGAGGCCAAGACAGGTGGATTGCCTGAGCTCACAGGTTCGGGACCAGCCTGAGCCAGAGAGAGACTTCATCTCTAAAACAAAAATAGTGGGGTGTTGTGACATGTGCCTATAGTACCAGCTACTCAGGAGGCTAAAGCAAGAGAATTGCTTAAGCCCAAGAGTTTGAGGTTGCTGTGAACTAATTCGCCACAGCATTCTACCATGGGCGATAAAGTGAGACTGTCTCAAAAATAAAATGTAACACTCAATATATGCCAATATGTATAATAATAAAAGATGAATACAAGTCATGCTGAGTATCTCTTGTAACTACAGAAGTTAAACAAGACTTGAGTAGTGCAAATTTGCAGCGTCTTGCTCCTGCTCAGCCTGGCCTCCAACTCTTGGGCTCAAGGGATCCTCCTGCCTCTGTCTCCCAGAGTGCTTGGATTACAGGTGTGGGCCACCAAGCCTGGCTTCTCATGTCTTTTTTGTTTTTATACTCCTCTTATTTATTTGTTTTGTATTAAGTGAATATTTTCAAAACATAATATTTTAATTCTTTAATTATTTTCCACTACATTTTTGAGTTATTTCCCTACTGGTTGCTCTAGGGCTTACCATACACATGCTAACTTATTCCAGATTTATACTAACTTAGTTCAAGAAAGATAGAGAAATGTCACTACTACATAGCTCTCTTCAATTTTCTCTCTTTTCATGCTATGTTTGTTATTTTTTTTGAGACATAGTCTCAAGCTGTTGTCCTGGGTAGAGTACCATGACATCACAGCTCACATTAACCTCCAACTCTTGGGCTTAAGCAATTCTCTTGCCTCAGCCTCCCAAGTAGCTGGGACTATAGGTGCCCGTCACAACACCTGGTTATTTTTTGGTTGTAGTTGTCATTGTTGTTTGGCAGGCCCAGGCTGGATTCAAACCCACCATGTCCAGTGGTGTATGTGGCTGGTGCCTTAGCCACTTGAGCTGCAGGCGCTGAGCTGCTATTTTTATTATTTAGATTACATCTATGTATGTTACAATTGCAACAATACACTGTTATAATTATTAATTTATGTAATTTTATGTTTTTTAAGAAAGTGGAAAGGAGAGAGCAAGTATATATTGATAAGGTTTGTTGTATTACCTTTGTTATTTGCCATTTCTATTTTCCCCTTGGTTCCTGTATATTCAAGTTACCAACTGGTGTTTTTTGCCTAGTTCAGTACAGCTTTGCACCTACCCACCTCAACACTTTATTTATTTATTTATATTTTTAGAGACAGAGTCTCACTTTGTCAACCTCAGTAGAGTACCACGGCATCACAGCTCACAGCAACCTCCAGTTCTTGGGCTTAGGTGATTCTCTTGCCTCAGCCTTCTGAGCAGCTGGGACTACAGGTGCCCCCCACAACACCTGGCTATATTTTTTTGTTGCAGTTTGGCCGGGGCCAGGTTTGAACCCACCACCCTAGGTATATGGGGCTGGTGTCCTACTCACTGAGCTACAGGTGCTGCCCTCCTTAACACTTTAATTGGCAAATATATTACATTCCTATATGTCAGAAGTTAGATTATCCACTTTGACT